>AYEL01080497.1:0-95315 GCA_000484575.1 Olivierus martensii
ATAACTTTATTTATATAAAACAATGTAAGAGAAAAATACAGTAATAATAATAAAATAAATAAAAATAAAAAACTTAACAAAGCTAAGAATTGAACCAGCAGTCACTCAATTATAAAAGCAAATCTTCAACCACTCCGCTACTAGGATATTCGAAAAGTAATTAAAGTTTAGAATATATGAACTCAATACGAAATTTCTCGTGCGATTTTCTCGACCATGCTTGAGTATGGTAGATGACAAAACCTTTCTATCATACATCACTTATAAACATTATTAATCGGTGCTTTCATTTACCACAAACACTAATATGTCTACATCTCCAGTATTTCTAATTTATAACAACAAGTATATTTTATTTTTTTAAGTAGAGTTGTAAATTTAATGATATTTTTAACTTTTAAACAACGTTAAAATTGAAGAGTATGATTACAAAATACGTTCAGTTCGTTTTGGTTAATTTTCAGGACAAGCAAAATATGAATTGAGAAAGTATTTCATATGTGAATGATTATCTACTATCAGATATCATATATATATATATATGCATTTTTTAGTAGAATCATGATATCAGTCATCATTAGTTTTTAAATATAAATGACTAAATGTAATGGCGTTAATGGAAACTTGCTGTCCAAGGACTGAACGTGTTTTCAATTACATCCATTCTTCATTAGAGGAAAAATTAAATTTATTTTGATATATGCATCAAAATAGTAAAAAGTAAATTCTTAATAGTAAAAAATAATATTTGAACTTCCCCAAGAGTATATTGTACTCATGGAGAAGTTAAAACATTACTTTTACATTATACTCATGGGGAGGATCCAGAATATATATTTAGTCATTCCAAAGTAGGAACTACTACAATTCAGAAAAACAACATTCCTTTTAGCAATAAATAAAAAGACCCCCAAAACTTAAAGTTTTAATGTTATGGAGCTTCTAACATGAAATTTAATAACTAATATAACAATTTTACCTTTAATAAATAAATTTATTGCCAACAGCAGGGGTGGATTTAGGCATGGTCTTTATGGGTTGCAACCCAGGGCCCCGTTCAAACAAAAGGCCCCATTTGCTGTCAAAAACAAAAATTTAAGAAAAAATAAATTATACAAAATTTTACTTACTTACAAGGAGAAGTTCAGACACTCGGGTCACCGATTTTTCTTAAATCTTGCACACATATAGTAGTCCCCTAGCACAATACAATGTGCAAATAATAAAGTGCACAACTCAAGCATTGTCGAGAAAATCGAGCGAGAAGTTTCTTGCTCAATTCATATATATAAGAATTCGAAAGTCAAAAAGATGGCCTCGTAACGTAGTTGTTATTGTTTTATTTTCGTAATTGTTTGATCCACTTTCCATTCTATAAGAATACTAACTAGTAATAATTAACTATTAATACTAATTTATAATTATTGTCAATGGCATATTTATTGGCAAATATTCCTCCAATTTTGATCTTTTTTCCCATCTTTAATAGATTGTTTGATCGCTGGTTCAATTCTCAGCATTAATTTTTATTTTTATATATTCATTTTATTTTTTATTTGTTTTAAATATTTTATGTATATACTGGTATATACATATTTTTTTTGCTAACAGATGATGCCACTTTTCATTCTATAAGAATACTAACTAGTAATAATTAACTATTAATACTAATTTATAATTATTGTCAATGGCATATTTATTGGCAAATATTCCTCCAATTTTGATCTTTTTTCCCATCTTTAATAGTTTACGAGAACGTTTTCTCTGGAGAGTGCACCTGGCTCCAAGTGGGATGATTTTTAGCTAGATTCACTAATTTTATTTTTGTTCGAGAATGAAGTGAGATGATTGTTAGGTAGATTCTAATTTTATTTTTGTTTCGAATGAAATGTAATCATACATCTTCGGCTTCTAAACTGGCCTATATCGTTCGTTAATTATGAATCAACTTCAACTTCGTGGAACTGATTTTGATAAACATTGTTTGATTTTTATTACATTCAATGATTATTAAAGACTAATAATAATTATATTATTATTTAATACTAGACTTTATGATTATCGATGAAAGTCATTCGGAATAGTTTTTATTTGTTACAATTGCCGAGAAAAGTAATTTTCAAATGCACCACATTCATTTTGCAGTCAGAAAGTTAATATTTTTACAGAATAGAAAGTGTCGTCATCTATTGACAAAAAATATATAGAAACCATCGTTGATATAAACATATATAAAATACTTAAAAGAAATAAAAAATTATAAATAACTTTATTTATATAAAACAATGTAAGAGAAAAATACAGTAATAATAATAAAATAAAAAACTTAACAAAGCTAAGAATTGAACCAGCAGTCACTCAATTATAAAAGCAAATCTTCAACCACTCCGCTACTAGGATATTCGAAAAGTAATTAAAGTTTAGAATATATGAACTCAATACGAAATTTCTCGTGCGATTTTCTCGACCATGCTTGAGTTGAGCACTTTATTGCTCACACATTATATTGACCTAGAGGACTACTACAAGTATGCGCAATTTCAAAAAAAAAAAATCGGTGACCCGAATGTCTGAACCTCCCATTGTTAGATAAAATTTAAATCATTGATTTGCTACACTATTGAATTTGAATAAAATATCAATGTTTTAAATCAGGGATGCACAGACTTGTTAAGACCAAGGGCCGCATAGATCCACTGTGGCTTATAGGAGGGCTACCAAAAAAACTATGAAAGTTATATATCATATCGTGTTTATTAATTACATATTATGTAGCAACATAATCAAAAGTAAACAAAGAATTTTTAATTGGATGAGTGGTATTGCATTGATTAACAATTATTTTGGTTAGGTTCGACATTTGGAACAGCCAAACGTAAGATTGATTCTAAATTTTTAAGTGGCAGTGCTATCTTGTATGCAATCTATATATTTTTTAAATTACCTATTTCATACACACACATTATTTTTACTGGAAATTAACATAATTTTATTAAGATAACGTTTTCAGCTATTCTATAGCCATCGTCAGTATATGATGGCTATAGAACAGCTGAAAACGTTATGTTAATAAAGTTATGTTAATTTCCTACTTTTGTGCTGAAATTAATTTGATTATTATTGATAGTAGGATGAATTATTATACGATAATTTTTTAATTACCTATTTCACAGTAATAATAAAAATAATGTTTATTATTGCAAATATGATTATTATTTTTTCTTATCGTTTAAAACATTATTATCGAACCACTATAAAAATAATTTCACATCAGAAAAATATTATTTGAAAATGTATTGTTCAAAACTACAAATAATAATTCATTGATTATGTGACTTGTTAAAATAACACATGGTGAGGCGGGTCGCCAACAAATCAATGGAGGCCGGCGGTTTGTGCATGTCTGTTTAAATGACAGTAAATAGCAAATACGGCTCTGACGGTAGTGGGTAAAATCAAAATATATTTTGTCATTTGTCAATTATACTCGTACAAATAATGTGGCAATGTCGGAATGGGAGCGCAAATTTAGCTCTCACCGTTAGGTTAATTGGGTAGACTCCCAAAGTTAACGGCCTCCTCTCGCCAACTGTAATAGCATTTTGTTTTTTACCGCTCTGCTGGATTAGGAAAACGATCTGCACATGCGGACTAAGCAAGTTTTCATCGTTACCGCTCTCTGGACTGAGCAAGTTTTCCAAACGCAAAGCAGGACTCAACTGCCTTGTACAGTCGGCCGGATTGGCCGCGTGGAAACGCTTCGGCTTTCCACTCTGGAGTACCCGGGTTCGAGTCTCGGGTCCCACCCCTTGAAAATATTTATCATGGGACCCGGGTTCGATCTCGGGTCCCACCCCTTGAAAATATTTATCATGGGGGCGGGTTCGAATCCCGGGTCCCACCCCTTGAAAATATTTATCATGGGGTTGGGTTCGAATCTCGGGTCCCACCCCTTGAAAATATTTATCATGGGGTCGGGTTCGAATCTCGGGTCCCACATATCCCCGATTTTGAAACTTTTCGGGGACCGGCCCGAAAAGTCGAACGAGGCCGCGTGGAAACGCTTCGGCTTTCCACTCTGGAGGGCCCGGGTTCGAATCTCGGATCCCTCCTTGAAAATATTTATCATGGGGTCCAGGTTCGAATCTTGGGTCCCACCCCTTGAAAATATTTATCATGGGGTCCGGGCCCAGCCCGTCGATCCCCTATCTCCACAATCCGACTGACCCTTCCGCAGGGGTGGGCAGCCTTTGGAGTCGATCGGCATCCTCCACAATCCGGCTGACCCCTCCTCAGGGGTGGGGAGCCTGTGTGTTTGGCCCGCCACTTAGTACTCTTACTGAGTGGAAAGTGGCGTCATCTGTTGACAAAAAAAAGTCTCGTACAGATCGCTTGGCATGGTTTCGACAACAAACGGGCTTTAATAAGATTGATCATTTCAATAGGAATGTGTGTTTGCATCAAATAAAAAAAATGAAGTGTCTCGTACAGATCACTTGGCATGGTTTCGACAACAAACGGGCCTTTAATAAGATTGATCATTTCAATAGGAATGTGTGTTTGCATCAAATAAAAAAAAAATGATCAGAATGGACTGAACGAGTTTTGGGGATCGCACTCTTCAATTATAGGTTAACTATAATTTAAAATGGAAAAATCATGAAGAATCACTAAAGTAATATATTTTTGATAAAAGCAATATCCACGTTAATAAACTACAATATATATATACATATCGCAATTACCTGTATTTGGCAATGGCATGTTCATCATTCATATTTTGGTCTTTCAGGTCTGCCAGAGAATAAGTAGAACACCACATCTTTTTAAAGACAAATTTAAAAATTTATAAGTAAAGATTTAATAATTGGAAAAGTTTTATTAGTGAAGTCTTTCAAAAGTTTTATTAGTGAAGTCTTTCAAATGGTCATATATTTCATATGTGACAAATATTTTCTATAATTTTTTAAAACTGAATTTAAGAAACGCTTATAATATTTATTTTCTCCAGCCTTATGCAACAAGAATAGGAAGAGAATTCAATAATGTTACTCATTTATGCTATATCATATAAAAAATGATTATCTAAGATTTGAATCCTTTGCAATACGTGAGAAATTTTGATAATGGTTTCAAAAAATGCAAATTGAAAAAAAATTATGTAAAATTATTGTTGTAAAATATATCTGTGAATACAGTACTTTTAATTGGTTAATATTTTTACACGTTACTCACGTGCAAAAATATATCAGATGATGATTTAATGTTTTCACCATTTTAAACAAGAATACTTTGAATGGCTATCAACTTGTAACGAGTCTACTTTCTTCTTCAAAATTAAAAAAATATACAACATGCAATGTGAGAAATGAGTGCACAAAATTTCAATGCTATACTTCCTTATTTATCAGCATATTTTATGAACAGACAATCGAAAAAATTCAATATATATAGCCATTTTTTATACAAGATATTTTTCAATAATATGTATATTTAATTTAATAAAAATTTATACAGTCAAACCTCGATAAGACATTCCCCGTAAGACCGCCATCTCGCTGACTGCCAAGAAATTTGTCGGAACGGATCTTCCCTATGTTAATGGAATAGGCAAACCCCGAGAAGACGCCATTCGCCATCGCCAGTAGAAACGTCTAAATAAATATTCCTTTTGGTATTGTATTTGTCCTCATTAATCCGCCAGGGGCACGCAAAATGACTTGCATCCCGAAGTTTATCAGTCCTGTATATATTATTAAAAGCTCTTTGGATTCATTTGTAACCAGCGGTTGGGAGAGATGGAGTTTAACGGTTAATCATGTGACTATTTAAGCCACCATTAAAAATGTTCCACCGTGGTCAGCTATACTGTCCATATTAACATCAAGAAGAAGTTCCACCGTGGTCGGCCGGATTGGCCGCATGGAAACGCTTCGGCTTTCCACACTGGGGACCCGAGTTCGAATCCCGGGTCCTACCCCTTCAAAATATTTATCATGGGGTCCGGGCCCGGCCCGTCGATCCCCGTCCTTAAATTCCGGTTGACCCCTCCGCAGGGGTGGGCAGCCTGTAGAAGGGCTTGTTTGTACCCCTCCGCAGGGGTGGGCAGCCTGTGGAAGGGCTTGTTTCGCCCCAGGTCCGGGCCCGGCCCGTTGATCCCCGTCCTCCACAATCCGGCTGACCTTCTCCGCAGGGGTGGGCAGCCTGTGGAAGGACTTGTTTCGCCCCGCCATTTAGTATTCTCCCAGAATGGAAAGTGGCGTCATCTGTTGACCGAAAAAAAGTTCCACCGTGACACAACGCTCGCGAAAACCTCCTCTGTTATTTGATACGCGCCATCCATCCATTGCTGTAGGTGAAGTCCGTTATATCTATTTGCTTTCCAAAAACCTATTCACTATTTTCTATATAGTATGCGTATCGTATATACTGTATAGTACTCTCGTACAATATATATACGATACGCATACTATATTGTAAAGCAGGACTGTCCAATCCGCGGCCCACTGCAATGAATGCGGTCCAACATAAAAGCATAAACTTCCTTAAAACATTAAGATTTTTTATGTGATAATTTTTTTACTTTTTGAGATTCGCTGTAACTTAATCAAATATCCCACGGATAAAGAAAAAGAAATTTGTTTCATTTTTGCACTAATATATATATATAATAAAATTACTGAAGTTTTTATTATTTAAATACCTATCTACAATTCCTATTTCCATTTTCTAAAATATTTCTTACTTCAGTGATTAAAACTTCCGGACCTGCTCAATGATTTAAAAAAAATTCTGAACGAAAAGAAGTTTAAAGTTATGACATTTTTGCCTATCTGTCATGGTGGATATCATATATTATACTTCATTTATTAAATGTTTTGCTTAATAACTATCATTAGAATTAATAAAGTTTATATGCATCCCGAGACAATTTTTTTTATTCAAATGTGGCCCAAGGAAGCCGAAAAGTTGGACGCCCCTGCTGTAAAGTATACAGCTTTTTAGAAATGTTAACGTTGGATGTTAACTAAAAATGTATTGTATTTTATTAAATTTAACAAATTCGGAGTTCATTTTTATTTCTATACCACACGTGTTTTCGATAAACCGTCAACCCCGATTAACTGCCAAAATCGTCCCCGAACGGATGGTGACGTCTTATCGGGATTTGACTGTAGTAATAATTTAATTTAATTATTGGAAATATAAGTACGCCTCTATTTACGAAGAACCTGATGGCCACGTGGTAAAACGTTTTCTTAGTGCGTTAAAGGATCAGAGTTTAAAACCGGGTCGCACATCTTCAGTTTTCAGGAAGGGTTCGGGCCCGGCCAATAAACTTATCTTTAAACATTTCGATTCACCCTACTATGGGTGTTGCGAATCTGTGATGAACCTTATAAGTAGCCACGCCACATAAGGAATATCCTATGAGAATATAGCGGCTTAAACAAAACTAATTGAATTTAGTTACGAATATTCGTATTTACGAACGTGAAATTTCGTGTTCAAATTTCACGAAATTTCAATAAACTCTAATAATTTTAAATAATGTGATAGCAAAATACTCTAGCAATTGATACAATGCAAAATTATGCACTTGGTTTCTATATTACAGCCGATTACGCCAAAAGTTTCTCTCTCTACATTTGAACTTTTCATTAAAATACGAAACTTTTAATTGGTCCAATTGTTAAATATACTACAATATATAGAATATAAATTTATTTCAATATATTTGGAGCAAAAATTACAGTAGAATCCGAGTTACGAAAAATCCGATTTATGAACAAAACTTACGTACGAATTATGTTCGAAACTAGAGGAGCACTTGTATTTTCATTACGCTTAATTATAAATTATGTAAGAAACTTGAGAAATTTTTTCTTACATTTGCATAGGACAGAAAAAAAAACTGAGACGGATCAAAGTGTAGTCCCGGCAGTAATTTTTCTTTACCATTTTTCTTTTCCCAGTTTCGATAAGCCTGAAACATACAATGATGATTATTTTCAAAATTAAATTTATTAAAATGATTCTAATATAAAAAATTTTACTTGATAAGCTTGTCTCACTCCCCCATTATCGGCTATATTTTCTGCCAGGGTTAATTCTCCATTTATCTTAATATAAATTATATATTAATAATACATTTTCTTATGTTTTTAATTATAATTTACGTATTATAAAATACTAAGATACTTACGGTTTGGTTTATTTCTGATACTTTGTAATTATTGTATTGATCGACAAAGCATTGAGTTTTTTCTTGAAACTTTTTTCTTGTATCTACATTCCACCATTCGTGAAAATTACCGTACTTGTCCATTTGACTACCTAAATTATTTATAAGCCTTTAAATATTAAAATAATCATTTATCGCGATAAATTTAATTAATAACTTTCTTAGTAATCGAGTATAAATAATTGAGAAATATTCAGTTTGTTATTTTTAAATGAAAATTCTAAATTATGAAAAGATTAATGTTTCCAAATTCCCGACATTCTGGAACCTTCGGGAATCGAGAACGGGAAATCGTATTTCCCAAGAATTCCCGAAGAATTCCTGAAATAATCTTTTTTATTTAATTTTCGTTTTGTTATCTGTAATTACACACAGTAAATATTATATCTGTAATTACACACACTGTAATCACAGTAAATATTAATAAAAGCCGTAGGGATGGTGGGGAAAACAGGGTTGATGGATCCAGCACAATCCTTCAGAGGTTTCGACATACACTTATATGTAAAATATCGATGCAAAAAATGAGTAAATAAAATTTCCTAAATGGAGATTGATCGGAATTTCATGACAATGCACATCTTGCCCTGAGAGCTAAAAAAAGGTCGGAGCAAAAAATGAGTAAATAAAATTTCCTAAATGGAGATTGACCGGAATTTCATGACTAGTGCACATCTTGCCCTGAGAGCTAAACAAGGATCACTATAATATCATTTGACTAGATTTCTGTTACATTCAGGTTTTCTCAGAAATATAAACAAAGTAATTACTACAAATTTTATTTAACCATATTTATAGTATACAGTGAGATTTTACGTATATCACACAATGTGTTAACATACATCACAATCGTCAGCCGCAAATAAACTGACTGAATGTGATTGATATCCGCAGTTACTTTATGGAAACTATTTATCATGGAAAACAGAAACAGTTCGTGTTTTCACAGATAAATATTTATTTTCACAACCCAGGAATTGACTATAATGTCATATTAAAGTAAGCTATTTTAGATTTCCTTAGTTAGTTTACCTGAAGACGACTTTACAGACAAATCTTGGGGTTGTGAGAGTAAATATTTTTCTGTGTAAATGCCAAATTTTTTCTGCTCTCCCCGATCAAATAAGTTCATTTACAAGAGCTAGAATTAGCTAATTATGTGCTATTTCATTCTGGTGTCGCGCATGTATTTCTAGAGGGGTGTAATATTGTAACACAACTTTAAATAGTGATAAATAAAAAAAATTTCTGAAAGATACATTGTGAGTAGTACTTTTATTTCCCATTTTAGCTATTAATGGATTCTAAGAGCCGATTTTCCCGATTTCCCGAGAAAAGTTTGTCGGGATTCGGGAACGGGAAAGGTAAAAATTCCCGGGAACGGGCGGGAAGGAATTCTCGCCCGGAAACACTAGAAAAGATATCTAGATACATCATTGAAAATTTCTATGAAAATAATTATTATAAGCTACATATGCTAAGTGACTTGAAAACACAGAGTGAGAAAATAGGACTACAAATAAACTACGAGAAGGCAAAGGTAATGTTCAACGCAGAAGTAATCCCATAATCATTGACGATAGAAGGCCGGACAATTGAAAAGTAAAGAATACAAGTACTTAGGACAAGTAATCTCACTAGATAAGAGAAATTCAAACATAGGATGCAATCGGGATGGCGTGTTTGCGACTGATACAGCTACTTCCTAAGAAACAATAAAATACCAATATGCCTCAAAGGGAAACTCTTCAACATGTGCATACTACCATTAATAACATATGGCTGTGAAACGTGGATCCTTACAAATAAAATGGAACAAAAACCAACAACCCAAAGAAGCATGGAAAGATACATGCTACGATTCACAAGGAGAGACCGCAACACCTACATATAGATGAGAGAGAAAACCAAAGTAGAAGATATACTACAGTCTGTTTCACTTTGAGTTTACAGTGACGTCGTCTGATGGCATATCACATAATAGCGTATCCTTCCGCCATTAGCTAACAAAGTATAAAAAGCACATTTTCAATACTTTATCCACGTTTTTTGCATAAACAGATTAATTAAGACATTTTGCTGATAAATCTGAGGTCTTCATCGTGTCCCTGATATTCGTCTAAATAGAGTTTATAAATATTTTTAACTTTATTACGTTTTTCTATGTTTTTTATTATTTATTAAAATAGTATTTTCATGCACTCATGTTAAAGTTGTAATAAAAATGAGGTTACCTACTATTAAATAGTTTTATTATTTTTATTAAAATGTTCTCGATAACATTGTCGACATTTTTCTATCAATAGACGACTTATGATAGGCACGTATTACAGAAAAAATAGTGATGTGCTTTCATGCGAATGGCAAATTTAGTAAAATCTTCATATCTACTTAAACGATTTTTCATGACTTTTCGTTTCAAACACTTATTTGGTGTCGATATTGGGCCTATATTTATTTCCTTCATGATTTTGTGAAAAATCCTTATTAACACGCCGATTAATTCCATTACCAAATCAACGATGTAAATTGTTAATTTATCCGAATCAACATTAAGTATAATCTGCTTCCCTTGACTATGAAGAATCTTTCCTTTCACATTATTCTTCACGTAAGAATAAGAGGTTATCTTATTTTTAGAATAATCTCGAATACAAATATTCTCGATTACGAAATTTTTTAGTTTTTTAATTTCGTCTTTTTCTATCCTCAGATTTTTTATAATATCTAGGACGAAAATTCGAATTATGATTGTAGTGAGACTTTGAAACATTATACATGAAAGTATTTTAATCAATATTTCTTCTCGCGGACGACCTATAACAGCTTCATTCGTGACGTCACTGCCTACTCAAAGTGGAATAGACTATAGTAACAGTTTTTTTTTAAGCTTGGTGGCTAAAGAGAGTGCCCCTCTCCACTCAAAAAGAGTACTAAGGGAGCTGGATTGTGTTTCGAGACAATTGTATATCTTGAATTGCATCAACAATTTCACTCTTGTTCTTAAAATAGTTAAAAAGTGAATCTGACATTTCCAAAAAAATTTCCTTTGCAAATTCACCGTCGGAAAATGGCTTACAATTTTTTCCTAAGAGATAGCTTACTTTGAACGATGCAGTACTTACTGCTTGTGACTTCAACATTGGCTTTTTAAAAACGGTTTGTTGATTTGTTAATTGAGTTTTAAGATCCCTAACTTTGTTTTCTCAGTTCAGAATTTGGTGGATAATCTGTTTGATACTTGTTATGTAAAGCTAAAAAATGTCTCTCCAAATTACCCTTTTTAGCAATGGCTACCGAAGTAAGGCATATTAAACAACATTTATCATTCACCATTGTAAAAAAGTAATCGAGTTCCCATTCTTCATTGAAGTGATAAGTTTTCGATTTTTTCGGTTTACTACTCAAGTTCATGGGTAAAACGGCATCCATTATTACGTTACAGCGCCCTCTGCAGATTTTGTCTTTTTTCAGGAACTATAATTTCAATTTAATTTTTATTCTTTAATTTTTAAATTATTACACAGTGTCAGGATGTCAGAATCACAGTCTCAGGCTGTCACAATTCTAGGAATTTATGATCTTGGCAAATTCCCAGAATGCATTAAACTATTGCTAGAAAGTTTTGTCTTCTACAATCGCTTCAAAGTTCATGGTACACGGAATTCCACCCCAGACACTGCGAGCGATCGACTTGTTTGCCACCCCTGATCTAGACCATGTCTCTGAAATCGGGCCCTGGTGTCCATCTTTTTCGATATAGAGAAGGCTTACGATTGGGACTGGCGATTCGGCATTCTCCGCGACCTTCACCAATGTGGTTTGCGTGGGAACGTACCCATTTTCATCAGGAACTTTTTACATCGTCGTTCATTTCAGGTCCGAATCGGTTCAATTTTATCTACGCCCCATAGACAGGAGGAACGTGTACCACAAGGCTCCATTTTAAGTATCACATTATTTGTTTTAAAAATTAATGGTATCACAGCTTGCTTACCCTCAGCTGTGAAGTGCTTCTTATATGTTGACGACTTCCAAATCTGCCAGTGCACAAACATGAGACTTATCGAGAGCCAGCTACAGGCTGCTTTAAATCGGATCAGTAAATGGGCTTCTGAGAATGGGTTTTCATTTTTGCTACACAAAACATCCTGTGTTCACTTCTGTCAGCGTCTTGTCCTCTATCCAGATCCGAAGATCTTCCTGAATAGCATTCCCATTCCCATTGTAAATGAAGCCAAATTTCTAGGTATCATCTTCGACCGAAAGCTCACTTTCCGTCCCCATATCCTCCATCTGAAAGGAAAGTGTACTACAGCATTGAATATTCTGAAAACCATCTCTTCTCTGTCCTGGGGCACACATCGGTATTTGATGTTCCGAATCTATCGGTCGCTGATCCGATCTACGAGTAAGCTGGACTATGGATCTGTCATTTAATGTTCTGCAAGAGAGTCTATTCTGCGGATGTTAGATCCCCATTCACCGTCAGGCACTTCGTTTGTGCACTTGGGCGTTCCGCACATCACCAATTGCAGTCTGTATGTAGAAGCATTTGAACTTCCACTCTCCATCAGGAGGAAACAGCTGTCTGTCTATTACTACACTAAATTGAAGTCTCTATCACATAATCTTGCAATGCACAGTGTTTTCGATTCCATATTTCCTACATTCTTTGTTACTCGATTTTCATGCGTTCTTTCGTTTGGTCGATCTTTGTGTTCCTTCGTTTGCGAATGCAAGAATTACTCAATGAGGTCGATATTGATGTATCAACCATATGTAAATCTAAACATCTCTCCATTGCTCCTTGGGACGTGTCCCGCATTGCGGTGGATTTTAGCCTTCGATCACATCATATCAACCATATGTAAATCTAAACATTCTCCATTGCTCCTTGGGACGTGTCCCGCATTGCGGTGGATTTTAGCCTTCGATCACATCCTAAGGATTCCCCCGGACTGTGTATTCTAATATCTCTTTGCAGATCTCCACCAACTGAACGCAGACTTTGTTGCTATTTTCATGGATGGTTCCAAATCCGGTGGCCATTGTGGGATCCGCTTTTGTCTGCGATGACGAAGTCCTGTCTGAGCAGTTATCCCCACTGGCATCTGTGTTCACTGCAGAGATTTGCTATGTCCATATGGCATTAAAACATATCAGGACAAAAAGCCACTGTCGCAGTGTAATTTGTTCCGACTCATTGAGTACATTACAAATCTGAAAAAATTCTATTAAACTTTTTAATGAGAAACAGCTTTAATTTAGTGCACACTAATAAAAAGTATCTATATATATATATAAGGCATTCCCTAGAGTCAGGAGCAGATTTAGGTATAGTGTTTATGGGCTGCAGCCCAGGGTCCCCTTTGCCTCAAAAAATAAAAATTATATAAAATTTTTTCATACTTAAATAGTTTAAATCGTTGGTTTGCAATACTATTGGATTTGAATAAAATATCAAATGTTAATGTTTTAAATAACAATAAATAATAAATATAGCTCTATCGGTAAAATCAAAATATATTTTGTCATTTGTCAATAATGTAAATAATGTGGCAATGTCGGAATGGAAGTGCATATCTAGCTCCCCCAAAGCGTGTTAGTTTAGTGTAATTTTCACCGTTAGGTTAATTTGGATTAATTTAATAAGCTTCCAGTCTGCTTCTGCTTAGAGTTATGCATCTTAGGATTTAGAGAAGTTAGATTGATGCCATAATGCAATTTACTCTCATTTTTTTTTAATTTATCAACGCATGTAATTATTTTACACACACACACAGTGCCTTATAGAGAAAGCGTGAGAACCAGAATAATTGAGACTCAAAATTTAAAACTAAGAAAATAAAAATAATGGTATTTCATATTTATTCAATTACAACATTTTCACAGAGGTTTGTTTACATTTAAAATGACAAATATACAGTGGTAAGTATACAAAAAAAGCGAAAACACTGATAAAGAACTTCAAATGTTGACAAATATTGAAGCTCAAACAACTATAAAAATATATTTGTATATTTTTTCTAACACTGAATTATAAATTAAGGTCGGGGGCAACTGCCTCTCTGGTATGCACTGTATATATTCTTTTAGTTATAAATGCTTCATTTATAGGTTTATAAATACTATAGGTTTTTTTTGACAAAAATAACATTGTTTTTTCAAAAATATGCTGCTGAAGAAATATAATTTCAAAATAAACACAAATTGTTGAAATAGTAGGAATTCAAAATGTACATATGTCGTGGGCTGTAACTCGGGGCATGACAATAATACATTTTAAATTAAATGATACAATTTAAAATTATTGCATTAAATTTATAATAAATATAACAAGAATAATATAAATTAAATAAAGTTGCCTTTTTTATGTTTGCACAACATCTGCATTCTGTATGCTGATGATACAAATGTGCAATTAGAAGAGCTCTTTGGAATAGAGCAGCAGGAACTTAATCCAGAACTGGACAATGAAACAGCCAAAAATCTTGGTCAAAATAAGAGACTTCATATTGCCAATACAATATTTGCACATAGACGACAAAATATTGATTAAATCATAAAACTGATAGGAAATTTTTAAAACAAATATTTTAAGATGTATCTTATACTTGTGTAATTAATTTACTAGTAATACTAGGATAGAATCTATTAGAATAGCAGAATAGCTATTCATTATTGACTTAAATTGAAAGGATTAAGATAAACTCATCTTGTTCATGATAAACATACATACAGCCATGATTTGCTACACCATCAAATCTTGACGGGACAAATCCAAATGTTTCAAGTTACGAAACCGCCCAACAAGAAGACCAAGAGCTCGTTCAATACGGCTGTGACACTTGCTTAGTTTCATGTTAAAGTATTTTTCAATGTGCCTGATGTTTCCACAATCTCTGTATTGTGTCAGAAGATTGTTGCTGATTGGATAGGTAGCATCCCCAAGCAGATTGACTATCTTCCGAAAAATCTATGTTTCTAATTACTCTTGAGTAAACATCTGAACGACGGTATACAGTGGCATCATGAACTGATCCTCTCTTGGCCTCTGAGGCCCTTGTGCTATTAAAACCAACCAATCAATCAATCAATCTCCAACGTAGCAGTCCAAAAAAAGAAATTTGTGGTTGCACATTGCTTGAAGAACAAGGGAATAAAACGTATTTCTATTGAAATAAGATTTACTTTCTACATCTGGTGCCTTTATGGACATATGCTTGCCGTCAGTGCTACCGACAATACTAGGAAATCCATATTTTTTATTGAAGAAGTGCACAGTTTGTTTACTTTTTCCAAAATCGGCCAAGAAACGACTTTAGTAATATACCTCTGAGACTGAATACAAATGAAAAAGTCATTTATAATATCCCATCCTATACTTCTAGATACATTAAGCAAGTTCCCAGCCAATCTAAATGACCCCTAGTTAGGCTGCACAAAACTCTCTTATCCAATGGAAGAATGATAGTCCAGGATTGTCTGAAAACATTAATGGTGCCAGTTTTCCCAATAACACTTCGAAGGTTTCTCGGCTAATCCGAAAATTTTCTTGGAAATCGTTCGCATGGTAACGGTTACCGACAGATCCCACATAATTTCCAACCTTCTTTAATCTACTTTTTCATAACTGTATTAATTCTGCTTCGGCCAGTTGCAGCGATTGCAACTTACAACTTTTAGATTCAGAATCTGAAGAGGATGAAGAACGTAATAGTTCTTCATCCTCTTCAGATTCTGAATCTAAAAGTTGTAAGTTACAATCGCTGCAACTGCTGATGCTTTACTGTACGCCGTCATTTTCGTTAGCATTGGGGTACGTTTTCTCTTCGCTTCCTAACTTGTGACGTATTCCTAATACTTTCTCCTCGCTTTGGGATTTACGTCAACATTCGCTCCCAGCGTTTGTCGAATTCGTCCAATAACAGCCTAAAATAGAATTTACAATAAAAGGCTACTTAAGCATACAACTCTAAGTGGTAAATCGAAATTCCCATCACATTAAAAATAATAATAGTATTAAGAGAATTTTTTAAATAAGCATGTTTAGTAAGGATAATTTTAGATACTGTTATATAAATATGTTGAGGATAATTTGTTTAAAAAGATACAAGTTTCATTGAACACACATCAATTTTATTACTACTTATATTGTGTTTGAATCATTTTATATGAGAGTTTGAAAATAAATGTTTGATTCAGTTGAAAATGTCATTTTAATCGAATTTAATACACAATAATTGAAAGATTTTTCATTTATGTCAAAGATTTTTTTGATTTTGCTGCTAAATCTTTTAACAATGCTGTTTTTTCCTGCTTTCTTGCAACATCTGTTCTCTCCATTCTTCATCTTTTTTTTCTTTCCTCAGCCCATTCTTTGAACCAACATGGTGCAGATCTCTTTTTTGTGGCTCGTTTTTTCTCTTTTGGCTTCTGTCTATTTTAGCTTCATTATATCATCATCAGAATGTGAAACAGTCTGAGAAATAAGGTCAGCAGTTGTGGTGTTAGAACTGTTAGTATCCAAAGACTGAATTGTGTGTTGCTGCCTGGGATGTATATTTTCTTTCTGCCCCAACATTCCATCAATATGGTCATACTATGGCCACGTGATAGCTGCAGCACCCGTCTTGCTTGCTTTATCTGCATTATTTTTTGTAACTGTCAAGCAAATTTGACCACTTCTAATGTGGCCATGAGTTGCAATTTCTTCGGCGATATCTTCCCTTATAACTTTCTTGCGCTTAATGGTCTGGGCTGATATGCTTTATGCTTTTCAATAATGCTAATAACAATTTTATTTTGGGATCAGTCTACTTGAATGCAACTGTAACAGAAAAGAAAGTTTGTATATTTGCAGTTTACAATTGAAACCTCATAATGATTATATTTAAACGAAGTTCAAATATAATCATTATGAACTTCATTTGTGTACCATGGCGTTCCGCATGTCATCTGTCCAGAGCCTGTATGTAGAAGCATTTGAGTTTCCACTTTCTATCAGAAGGGAACAGCTCTCTCTCTACTATTATACGAAGTTACAGTATCTCCCAAACAATCGTGGTAGGGATTGCATTTTTAATCCCACGTTTCCTGCATTGTTTTCTGCTCGACCTTCGTTCATTCCATCATTTCGTTTGAGGATTCGAGATTTACTCAGTGATACTGGTTTATATAGGGCATCTATCTGTCAGTCTGAACAGATGCCCATTGCACCTTCAGACGCGTCTATCATCTCTGTGTATTTCTATTTGTTGTCATCCTTAACTGTCATCCAAAGGCTTCCACTCCAGACTGAGTATTCCAACAGGTTTTAGGAACATACAGCTAGCAGAACACTAGCTTTATTTCTATTTATACTGATGGTTCAATATCAGATGGCCTTGTGGGGTCTACTGTCGTTTGATTATGCGGTATTGTCTGAGCAGATTTCCCCTCTGGCATCTGTGTACACAGCAGAGATGCGTGCTATTCATATAGCACTAAAGCACATTAGGACATAGGGCCACCGTAAAAGCATCATTTACTCTGACTTACTGAGTACATTGCAAGCGCTCATCTCGTGGAAGTTTCCCCATATCCAGTTGTTTACGCTGTCCAAAAGCTTCTGTCCGGCTTGTCATCTCGGAGATATACAATCAAGTTCTATTGGGTCCCAGAACATGTCGGCATTAAGGGAAATGACTTGGCCGACAGTGCTGCCAAGTTGGCCTCCCCGAACATTTCACATCCATTGTCGGTCCCTTTCAGCGACTTGAAGTCCATTATCAATAAGAAGCTATTTCTCTGTAGCAGCATATGTGGGATGGACAGGTAAACAAGAAGCTCCGTATGAGATCAGGCATTGGTCAAGCAATGGGATTCTTGTTATCGCAGGAACAGGGGATAGGAAGTCGTCCTTGCCAGACTCCGCATCGGGGATAGCCAGCTCAGTCATGGCCATCTTTTAATGGACGAAATCCAGCCTACTTCTGACCATCAAACACATTTTAACTGTGTTCTTATTTTACTGCCGAGCGTTTACGGTATTTTAACCAGTCTTCTTTTAATCTTACGGCCCTTATTGGCTAAGATTTTAATTTTTCAGGGTTTATCGCTCAAAACATTAAAGGCTGTGATATGTTATAAGCAACTTAAGCATTATAACATGAAGCAAAGATATAAGAATAATTGTAATCCTTGTTTCATGTTGCACTCTGGTGCAGCTGGTTTATATTGTAGTAATTATTTCTTGTGTTTTGTGAATTTGTTGAGAGGTTACTAGCAGAGGTTTCTTGATTTGTTGATATTGCAAAGAAGTGCTAATGTATTTACAATCTTGTCATAATGCCACGAAAAACTTTGAAAAAGAGGAAAGTGTAGACATGGTATTCTTTACACCTGTAATACAAATTCAGTATTGGAATCTCAACTACACTGTTGAATCTGCCTTTATCCAAGTCTATGAAACATTCATTTCTCTGTGCTGATTGCTTTCTCTCTTGTTGCATCATATTGTAGACACATGCTAATTGGTTAAGGTTCAATTATTTCATCTCTCTTCTCATGGCTATGTAAGCAGCTGCATGGGAAACACTAATTCAAGACACATTATGTGCGCACATCTGTGCAGGGTTGCTTTCTTATTCTTTGCTTTACATTACATGCCATTTGTCATGGCCTTTTGAGGTGCACACTGATATTATTGTAATCGAATATTGGTTTAAAAAGCCTAATTTATATTTCAATAGAGAAAAAGTTCAGTTTTATTCATGAAATTGTTTGTAACCCATCTCCACTTCTAGTAAAGTTCATATAAACTATTTTTCATTTTACTGACACACACTCTGACTTGAGGATCGTCATTAACTGCAAATTGACATTCAAATATCATATTGACTCATTTTGCCTGAAATTATAAAAAAAACTTTCCTTCACTTGGAGATATTTAAAGTATGTAAGTAATTTAACTGTTTTAATATTCTGATTCCATGTCATGTTTGCTTTAAATATCATCTATGGCAGTTTGATTTATGGAATGGCCTTTCAGACTTGAGCAAAATTGATTATACTATAGTTTGAGCTGTTAATTTTTTACTGTTTTGCTAAGTTCAATCACTTAAATTATGCTCAGCAAAACTTATCTTTTGCTTAATGCTCAATTAACTAAACAGTGGTTAATAAAGCAAAATATAAATTTGATATCTCAAATTGTTGTTCAAATATTTACAGAAAGGATAAAGGTCAAGATACATGATATAAGAAGTAGATTTATTGAATTTATTCATATTAAAAAGGTTTGAAAATTTTTTCTCAATGACTCATATATGAGTGTTGATATCATAGCCAAAGTATTACTGAAGGAAAATTATTATATGAAAATTTTGCAATATTTTAATTATTTTAATGTTGTTATATTATTAAATAATTACAACTCAAGTTTTTATCTGACAGATTCTCAGCATTAGCAACAACAGAACAAAATTATTCAAACTATGAACCAAGGAGAGGATCTCAAAGGTTTTATAATTTTTATTTCTATTTCCTTATTAAAATATTTACAAAGTTTGAATATAGCTATTTTTTGTAGTTTTTATACGGTAAAAATTTAATAGATAAAATTATTTTTAATAAGATAAAACTTTTTAGTTAAATAAATAATGATAAAACTTTTTAGTTCATAAAACCAGAAAAGGTGCCACAATTGCAATTTTTCAGTCAATAACATGTTGTCATGCTTACAATATGGAAAATTTTTAAAATAACACACTTGTAAATTTTTTGATTCAGAGAAAGAATGATTTTAAAGAAATTGCAGATAAAGTGATTAAATTTTTATATGCCATTTTGCATCAGCTATTTATGTGGAAAAAGATTTTCAACAATGTTATATTTAAAAAATAAAAATAGGACGAAATTAATACTTGAAAGTTAGTTTAATTACACTTATCTAAGTAATATAGAGCATATATTATTAAAATATTGTATTTTGCAAAATAAGCTCAAGGTTCTCATTAATTTTAATTAAAAAGTTATTTTTTTTATATAGTTTATGTAATAATTTTGAAAATGCTAGTAGTAATAGATATTTTATTTCTAAATAAATTAATTTTTAACTTATATGTAATATCATAATAATTTTGTCTGATCTACCTGATTGCATTTTATATGGGGTTAAAAAATTGTCAGTCATTATTCTTTTTATATATATATATAAAAAATTGCCGAATTAACATGCTGATCAAACTTAGAATACAAAGAACATATCAGATGAAATTATTATATACACTGACGGAAAAAAAATCCCAACACCAAGAAAAAATTATTGTAGAGTAATATCATCATTTGAATTACTTCAAAAAATAATAGAACTACAAAGATTTATAATTAAATAATAATTCAAACAAAAATTATAATCTAGTAAGATTTTGGGTACTGCTATTTAAATTAAAATGACATTTATTTTGAATTTAAA
This sequence comes from Olivierus martensii, assembly GCA_000484575.1. Taxonomy (NCBI): domain Eukaryota; kingdom Metazoa; phylum Arthropoda; class Arachnida; order Scorpiones; family Buthidae; genus Olivierus; species Olivierus martensii. The sequence goes on from AYEL01080497.1 coordinate 20,706, forward strand.
TGCTCTAATAGATTGAATGCCTGTAATCTTGCTAACATTTGAACAGTTTTCCTTGTGATTATTATATACATCAATCACCCAAAGGAATCAATAAAAATAAATGTTAATGTAAACAGTAATATGCAAACAATCTAATCCAATAGATTAGCAGAACAACTTACATAAAATCTAACTAATTAATATATTGTTGCATATAAATTAGTAAAATATAGCTTCTTATATCATAAACAATGTGTCAATAAAATACCCAAATTGCAAGATCAAATTCATATAATGAAAACTAATTATACCAATTAAAATTTAATGCTGAAACAATGTTTTAGCATGTCAAATCCAAGCAAATATTTAGCAAAATTTATGTGATTTTTATTGAAACAGATAAAATATAATGGCAAATTATAATAATAGTCAAACTGTTATTAATTCAAGAATAAAACTAACTTTATTATTTAATCTTGTAAATGATCTAATATTGTATATAATAAACATATTTATGTAAATATTTTTAAAATAATATGTTGTATATAAAACACACATTTATGTATTTTTTTTAAATAATATATTATATATAATATATATATAGTTTATTGTATTTATATCTTACAGACGTTTGAACTTTATCTCCCAAAGAAACTCTTTCGATTGCAGGAACTAGATCGAAAGCTTTAACGCTCATTCTTTTAATATAAATTATTACTTCGTTTAAAGATTAATTCAACATTTTCCCTTTTCATATTTTCGGATATATCTATATAGATATCAACCAACACCTCCCATATTCACCGCCATTGAATGGATACTGACAAAACTGTGAACAACCAACCACCAACGTGACTAAAATCATCTGTTCGAATTACACTATAAAATTCATCAAACTTAGTGAATACAATATAATAAATTTTAAAAACAAAGATTAATATTGTATTTATTCCTCTAATTAGTATTATTTTTAATTTCAAAATATGTTTAGATTATGGTTCCAAAATTTTTCATGATGAAATATTAAAATTTAAATTTAAAAATATATACAAATTAATTTTAAAATATTTCAATTAAAATAGAGTAAATACAAATACTATAAAAAATTTTCAGTTATCGCTTTTTAAAAATATGAAATGCCGTTTCGGATAACCATTCTGTGTTCTGTGCGAATAACGAAATATTTTTGAATCAAATACGATTAAAATAAAATTAACTAATATATATTTTTAATATTTTACTAGTATCATTTTATTTTTAATAATATTTATATTACGTTTACTGAATTTATGGCAGAAAATACATCCACGAACAGAAATTTAAAATTTTATTAGATATGGCAACTTTATAAAAATGGCGGAATTTACCAAAGTGTAAATAGCAAATGTGAATTAAGACAGATTTCAAAATTCGATTTATTTTAGTTCTGATAATAAATTTAAGGTGAGAAAATATAAAAATTAGACCGTTGATATTCTAAAAAAGTATAATATAAGTCATGTCAAATTTTAATTAAATTTTAGGAAGTTAAAGAGAGTAATTTTAGAGGCATATTTGGCACCAAGGGGATCCATTGTCACAAACATTTCATGATGCTATATCAAATTAATGTTGCTAAAATGAAAACTAGGGTTTAAAAGTATAGTTTTGGAATATGTGATTTTATAATTATAGAAAAAGTTTATTTGCTAAAAGGTTAAAATGATAAATTGGAGTGTCATGATGATATAAATTAAGATAGCGTGATCAGTTAGTTTCGCAGTTTTGCTATTGAAGGGTTATTTTGCTGTTTTGAAATGAAAAATAACAAGACTTTATTATGAGTGCTTGTTGCCACATGTCTTATGTAGAGTTAATATTATGGTCAGATTCAATATAAATGTTCTGATAGGTTGAAATGCATTTAATTATAATATATTCAATCACAACATAATCAGTAAAAACCATGCCTATGAACAGCAATAATAAAATTAAACCATGAGTTACTGGTGGCATTTAAAATAAAATCTTGCCCTACAGAAGATATCTACTACTGAAAGATTTTCATTGCTAATAGTTTCTATCAGTTTATGCTAGCTATAGTCTGTATACTGAGTTTTCCCCCTAAAAATTATCATGTGATGTCATAGGCTTTAAATTAGTAACAACGAAGATGGAAAAAATTACTTGCTTTCTATTTTAATGATGTTTATTAGCAGTTAACAGAAAATCCGAATAAAATGGAATCATTGTTAATTAGCATTCATGATAGAATTAGTAGGTGTTAATTATCTATTGAAAGTAGCATAATTTATAAAATTTAGAACCGTTAAAGAAACCATTTAGTAGAAAATTTTAATTTGTTTAGAAATACAATATAACAAATTTTTTTGTGATCATAGAAACTGACAGATTTTTGATTATCCTCTTTAGTCTTCATTTAATTGTTATAATATAATTTCTTTTATCATATGATATTTTTATGCATTAAGCAGTCATCTTATTTTGGTTGACTATATTTTTTAAATGTTTATAGAAAAATAATTATTTATTAAAATCTGATTGCCAGTTAATCTACTGTATTTGGTTTATGATGCAGAGCAATTTGAATTTGCCCTAAATTCAAATTGCTCTACATCATAAACCAAATAATCCAAACCAAGAAAATGAAATTTACTATAGCCTTCCGTCACTGACAATACAATTTAATAAGTACTTTCTTCTCATTGGTTGAAAATAAAGGAAAAACTCTAAGTATACAGGCTATAATTAGATATGAACTTATACTGAAAATGATTTTTTGATCCTCTCCATTTCTTTCTTCATTTTTCATCACACTAAGCTTATCTTGAAATTTGTGACATCATTCTTCTGATTGAAGTCACAAATTTCAAGCCCTTCTACTTAAAAAATTTTTTCTGCAATTTTACATAAAATAGTAGAAAATAACAAAGTTCTAGTGTAAATATTTTACTTTATACTGATATTTTATTATACATTCTTTAACTTCGAAATAAGTCTTCAAACAACTGGATATAAATACTATTTAGTATATGTATATATTTAATAACATGTATCTTCAAACATGTTTAGCTTATAGTCTTTATTATTTGAATAATAAAACATGAATATTTTATAAAATATAAAAAATACAGGAATACCTTGATTATCGCGGTTAATGTTGCCACCAAAAATACCGCAATAATCGAATCCGCGATTTAAAAATATCATACCAATATATTAATTTTTTATCCTTCCTTTGGCTTTGCAAACATCAAGTCAATAAACCAAGTGGATAAGTCATGATTTATTTGTGTGACTGTTATTAACTTTATATCTCAAAAAGAAAATTATCTGTAAATAATCATAAAATAATACTCAAAATAGATATATAAAAGCAAAAATAATACATAAGTCAATAATTTTACAGATATCATTATTTTTATTCTTTTAGATACCACAGTGTTGTGATGTATGCAGATTTATTATGATAGATATATAAAAGCAAAAATAATACATAAGTCAATAATTTTACAGAAATCATTATTTTTATTCTTTTAGATACCACAGTGTTGTGATGTATGCAGATTTATTATGATTATGTAAACAAAGCTAAAAAAATATTCCAATTTCTAACCCTTGTAGCAGTTTGCCAGAGTAGCAGTGATTTCTATGATATATAAGGGAGTGTATTAGGTAATTTGAATGGATAGTTGGCCCTTAGTCATTCCCAGAAAATGCTACTTTCATCCAATGGCCTGAGGCAATGTAGTACACTCAGAAAATTATATAGCCAAAACAGGAAGGTCCTAAATTTTTTTTGAGGGATGTATCTGTTGTTTTACATATTCAAGAATAGTGACAAGTAAAAAATAAGCAGGTGCATAGGCTAATATGCTCAATCATAGTGATTAGTGATGATCATTAGTCATAGGATTATTTAATATGCTCAATATGGTTAAATATAGGCCGATCTAATAAGCTATAGCAGTTGTGTGTTCTTATGATTGCTGATTAATCAGCAGCTAGCAGCTTGTTGGTTTTAAAGAAAACTTTGATTTTATAATTGAAGTTAACTAGATTTTTTTATCAAAATATTCCTAATCCAGCCAAATTCTACTCTTAGGGCCGTTTGCACGACTTTCGGTTTAATCTGCAGAATAGTTATCGCTAGAATAACTCTAACCCGTTCAAAAATCTAAAGATTAAGTACAGAGTGTTGCACGAGGCAAAAGATAGCTATCAGCGGGATAGTGTGAAGATGTTACTGCGCATGCTCTTTACCATAGCAACTCGTTTGAACACGAAGGCGCCGATTAAGTTATTTGCTATTTTCGTTCATTTTCTTGAATCCTGCACCATATAGAAGTGCCTATTGGAAAGTTTTCTCTATTCGTCGTCATCTTTTGATTGGTACTATTTTTATTCATATGGCGCTAATGTAAAATTGTATCGTATATTTCTTTTCAAATGATAATTTACTTTATATAATGCTTTTTCCTATACACGTGTAATCTTTATGAAATAAAAAGCGTAAGAACGTAAAAATAATAGGATTCTAACATGATTTTTCATAGGATTTATTATATTATTACTGGAACCAATCTTCTATTTTTTATCATAGATACAGTATATTTTTTTACAATCATTTTTCGGGAACGTATCTATCGTGTAAAAACAGAATTAAGTGTACTGTATATGATGTATAATTAAACATACACTAGCACAACACCCGAATACTTTGCGATAATGGATATACTATCTTAGATCTAACTAGATCTGAGAATATAGATCTTTACTTCTAGTTTATTATTTAATCTTGTACATCAACATATGTGGTTATAATATATACATACATACATATACATACATATACATAAACATATATGTATATGTTAGTAACAATTTACTTTATAAATTTAAAATAAAATAACAGACTTGTAAAAAAAATGGCTCAATACCCCATTTTTGGGTACTACACCCTTTTTATTAACTATTAGGATCTGTTCATCACACTAAGAGTAGAATTTTGCTGGATTAGAAATATTTTAACTAGTTTTTAATCAAAAGCAATCTTATAATAAAAAAATAATAATTTTAATTCTGGTTTGTTATAAATTTTAAAAGAAATGATGTGAGAAATATTTAGTGTTGGGGAAAAATGAAACAAGGAAAACCCACAGATTTCTATACCATAGCCTGCTTTTATTGTTCTCCCTTGACCTTTGTGAGGCTGACCGGAAGCCGTTGAACAAAGGAAATCGCTGGGAACAAAGCCAAAGTCTACGTTCGCTGGGTCATTAGTTGAATACATTTCTTTCTATTTGTGATTGTTGGTTTTTTTTGTTTTTTTTTTCATTATTGATATATATTGTTTAGCATATGGATATAAGAATGAGCAAATACAAGGTGATAGAAGGTAGGAAATGCTTTTCATTTGGGAAGATTCTACTATCAATGCTTAAAATAAGAAATTGATGTTGTTGTTGTATTTACAATTACCGTATCAATTTAATAGATAATTAAAGGTATGTAATACTTTAAGATTGAAACAAATTTTAAGCTTAAACATTAGAAATATTCAATAAGCATTCATATATCCATTCATATATTCATATATCCAATGATTTTATCGCATTGTGGCAGGTAAACTGAAATGTTGCCTTATATTATTTTGTCTTAATAGTGCTATTTTTATTAATAGTGTAATTATGTTTTTGTTTATTGTTTGATTATAATCTTTGTCAATAAAATAAAATTTTATTCATTCTGTGTTTATGTTATTTTATCATAACTTTACATTTTTTTAGCATAAATACTTATTATAATAGTTTTTTTGACAATTCACCCTCAATGGCCTTTAAATCTATTTTTTTCCTTCCTCGAAAAGTTAAATGATTAGAAAAATGCGAAAATTGGAGTATTTTGAGCACTTCATTTGAATTATTGAAAACGTATATTTATAAAAAATTATTGTAAAAAAAATGGCTCAATACCCCATTTTTGGGTACTACACCCTTTTTATTAACTATTAGGATCTGTTCATCACATTTTTTAAAATAAATGGGTTACCTCTGGCTACCAAAATAAAGTCAATTTACTATAACGTTAAATGTATTCGTGAAAGTACCCCACCATTTACAGCTTCACTTTTAAACAATGATCTAATATCAAAAAAAAGATATCTAAATCTAATATCTCAAACAAAAGGATAAATTATAGAAAAATTAATTTTTTATTTAAAATGTACTAAAATCTTATAAAATATAATTACTGCAAATTGCAACAATAAATTTCATTGACATTTTCATTTTAAACAGATCTGCAGGTGAATGTATTCGTGAAAGTACCCCACCATTGACCCCACCATTTACAGCTTCACTTTTAAACAATGATCTAATATCAAAAAAAAGATATCTAAATCTAATATCTCAAACAAAAAAATAAATTATAGAAAAATTAATTTTTTATTTAAAATGTACTAAATTCTTATAAAATATATATTACTGCAAATTGCAACAATAAATTTCATTGACATTTTCATTTTAAACAGATCTGCAGCTTCCAGTCGTGAATCTAGTCGAAGTGGAAGTAATAATCCTCCTCCTCCTCCTCTAAGAAAGTCATCTTCTCAGACATCTACTAAAGAAAGGAAACAAATAATTGAAACTGTAAAAGACTTTACAAAGTCTGATAGCCATAAACAACCACCTGCCTCACAAACAAATGATAATCTTATTAATGAAACTAGTAAGTTTATCCTCTCTTTTCTTGATAACTTACTGATAAAAGAAGTAATTAAATAATTATTTTAGATTTAGTTCTAAAAGGTGGTAATATATCAAATGAAGAAATGGAAAAGAAAACCAAACCTCTTGTTGATGAATTTCTACATAATCTAGATTTTAAGGTTTGTAAACTTTAAATTCTTACTATATTAATTCAGTTGAAAATAAATATTTTTTACATGAATTTGCATAAACAAACAAAATAATGCACATCATGACAATAATTTTGTCTTTTATAAATGACTACAAACATTAAGCAAGCATTCATTGATAATTTAAAGCAAGATAACAATTAAAAATTTTTTTACTATGATTTGTAATCTGATACAAATACTGTAATATTATAATTACTTTCTCGATTTTTCTTTGACTTAGGAATTTTGTTCATCCCTTTAATTTTCTATAATTTTGGAAATGCTATATTTTATAAGAAAATTAGTGTTAGAAAATCAAGTCCCTACAGAAATATTATTCAAATGAATTAACACTTGTGTCAGAATGGCATAATTATTTGGCTGTGTTAATTTCAGCCATATCCGAACTCACATGTTGAAAATTTGATATTCTTTGTTTTTGTTAAATGCAGAGTTTTTTTCCAAGAAATTTTTTAATGGTCCAGTGAAGTTATGGATTCATGTTAAGATTAACCAGGAAAGATTTCTAGACCAACATCTGGATAAGAGACGATGTAGAATTTGAGATATGATTGTAATAGAAGTAGTAATTGGTATTGGGTAGGTCATACTGTGAACTGTAATAACCACTGGAAAAAAAATTAGTGCAATCAAAACAAGAGTAAGGATATCCTAACTGAGAATACAAATGCTGGAGAGATGATGTAAGAAAACTTATTCGTTCTCAGTGGATGTTGATAGCATCAGATAGGTATATATTGAAACTAAAGGAAGTATGTATATGTATGATGAAAATATACTTACAGAAAACAATAAGGGTGGAACTCTTAGTGTACATGGTTTACATAAAGTATGATTGATATAAATAAAACGTAAATACCACTTAATTTAGAACCCAGAAGTGATGTTTAATTATTTATTTTTTAATATTAAATGTAATTCCTGAAAGATTTTTAAATCCCGGATTTGTTTATCATAATTTAGATAATTTCAATAAAAATTGGAATCAAATATAAAACTACAAATATTGCAATAATTCCTTGCTACAGATTTTCTGTTTCCTCCTTTTTAATAAATAATAGAAAATTTGTATGTATGTATGTATGTATGCAGTTTATTTTTTAATATTAAATTGTACTGTGCCTATTCTGATTTTTAATTTTTAGTATTTTGTGGATTATCTGGAGAATCGATTATGCGGAGAAATTAACTTTCCTACTACCCCAGTTAATCAGGAGTCAGCTGCATTATTGAAATCAATATATACTATAGAATCTATTCTTTAAATAAATTTATTTAATGATTTAAAATTTTTATTGTTTATAATTGCAGGAAGCAGTTCTGTGTGTTGTAGAAACTGTTTCTTTGGCTACTGCTCCAGTTTTTGTGTCATCATCTATATTTCAAGTTTTGGAGCGTTCTAGTCAGAGTCGGCGGTCAATAGGAGAATTAATGCATCATCTTGTCAAAAAACAAATACTTCCCTTAGAATTATATGTTAAAGGGTAAGTGAAAGCAAATATTTCTTTTGCTAATTATTTTATATTTAAATTTGCTACTGATATTTTTAAATTTAATAAAATTTTTTTCCATATATATCATATACAATTTTTACAAATTCCATATTTGCTTATATGTATAACCATTTGAATATATTTAATGATTTGAATTGAAATTTAAAAAAAAAGATTTGATTCATTATCTGCCCTATTTTTACAAAAATTTTCATGTACAAATATCCTTCAGAAAAAAAGTGCAGGTGTTGGTGATAAATATTTATTAATTTGTAATCACACATTAAAATATCATGTGTCATTTAATTGCTACTATGTATGTTAAATTGGTTTTACAATATAACAAATTCAGTGTACATATGCATGCTCCTAAACAAACCTTAACTTGTATGTGCTGAAAGATTTTTAAAAAAATAATGGTGTTCACAAGCTGCCTAATTTAGTAATTAGCCTAATTAATATGCAAAAAATTAAAATTATTGTATCTCACTTGGTTTTCATTGAAATCATCTAAAATTTTTGCTGTTGTTTTTTCTTCTTTCAACACTGTAAATATTTTTTTTTTAATTTTTTCAGAAGTTTGTTTCCTATATTTTTTTATTCAGATTTATTCTTATTTCCAGATTGCCAAAAATACATTATTTTTTTATATGAAGATTTAGCCATCCAACAAAATAATTGCTATTTTTGGATAAAGGCTGATCCTCTGAATAAAAAAAGCCATGGCTAAAGAAAAGCAGACCATATTTTCAAAAATAATGATTAATCAAAATTTGCATATTAATTGGTTTATGAATATTACTATAGGTGGTGTAATTAGTTCAAAATTTAAATTATTAAAATATTGTCATTTTTATTAATAATTTATATTTGTTAATATGTTGTATATTTTTACTTTATTTCAGTAATTTTTAACTTTTTATAAACTTTCAAATTTATATCAAAAACTTGACAAATCAAAACAAAAATCATCTCTCATATATAAACAGATATATATTTTTTACTTTGCTATAATTGAATTCCCCAAAGGTGTACTCTCATCTCTCTCCCCATACTTCAATTCCCAGATTTTAATAAGCTTGGGAAGGAAAAGCACAAGAAATGAATAACAGCAATAAAACAATAAAAGTGCCATGTCCCTTTTAATGGCATGTCTCTGTTTACCTTAATATTTTTTCAATTTTTTGACAAAAATACAGCAGAAATGAAGTAAAAAAACAATAATTAATAAAAAAATATTGCCTTTTAATAGAATTTAAAAAATTTTGGTATTATCTATATATTTTTTAAAATTTAAAGATTTTATAGTTTCTTATAAAAAATTAATTTTTGAAAAATTTTTAACCTAAACAATGCAAAATTAATTATTTTAAGAGAAAAATGAAATTTTCATATGATGATCTCCAAAATTCAGAAAACTAAAAAAATATTGTTGATGCTAATATTTTTGTTAGTATCAACAATATTTTTTCTGAATTTTGAAGATCATGATATGAAAATTTCATTTTTCTTTTAAATTTCAAAAATAAAATTATTCCATCCCAAACTAAAATAAGATTAGAATGCAGAATTGATAAGATTGGATAAAAAATAATCGAAATTCTACTAATACAATCCATTCAAATTGTCTACAGTAAAAACATGATTTTAAAAAATTTAGGACCATCATCAGAAGCACATTTTTTTCAGCCAATAACCCTCAAAAAAACAGTTCACAATAGTTGTGCTAATTAAATCAAGATTTTTTTTAATCTTTTTTTGTTCCACTTCCATTGTGTGTGTGTGTCAATGGAGCTTAACAGGTTAAGATCCTAGTTTTAATTTATTACACACACCAAATTTCTGCAAGTAGTGTGGGATTTTCATATATATAGTCCATATATGTATATTTTTAGAATTTATGTTATTCATTTAAATGAAACAAGACCTTGTCCATGAAAAATGTTCAGCATTGTGACATTATTGCACATGAACTTCTTGAATAAGTAACAGTAATGAACAGTACTTATACAGACAAGCATGTTCATTACTGTCATTTAATCAAGAAAAGTAATATCCAATAGAAGCAGTTTTTATATTACCCTGATTCTGTATGACTATAATTTTAAATTTTTGGCAATTCTATAAATGGCTAAACAAAATGTTTCCATTTATTGTGACAAATTTTGAAATGACATAGAGAAATTTTTACAAGCAACAATTAACTTCCTCCATAAACTTTGAAATCACTACTGGCCACTGCATGCTTTAAACTTGCATACATTTTGTATCACAAATGTTTCACTAATTCATAAATAGTAATTTTACAAGCTGTCATACTAATCAAGAAATCTTCTCTTAAAGAATTTCAAAACATGATACAATTTGTACTCCATGTAATTTTGAACAGAATGAGTCTTTGATATCTATAAAAGACTTGTTGTTGATTGACTCACATTTATGTCCTTTTATCTACATATACATGAAGTTATATGATTGGAACATTACTCTTCAATCTTCAAAGTTGCCCATAATCTGAAGATGCATAATTCAATAATGGATGGACAATAAGTTTCTAAACTGAATAAGGAAAGTTTTGACAGTCTGTATATTCTTTTGAGCACTATTCATGATGATCTAATTATTAATTGTAATCTAAATATATTTTCTTTTACAGTATTAATAAATTGGCAGTCATTTCTTGATACTATTTTGATTAATTAATTTTTTTTTGTAGTTTGATTTAAAATGCCAAAGAGATCAAATCCATATGCTGATACATTTTCTCCTCAGTTTAAAACCCACATTGGAATTAAGGAAGTAAATATGGGAGTAAATTGGAAATATAATATGAAACCTATATATAGTAAGTTTAAATATTTTAACGAAATTTATGTAATACAAAATTATCTAATTGTACATAATGAAACTTACATGCAATTGTTTTAATACATATGTTCCTCTAGTTACAAACTCAATTCATATGTAAGTTTTGTATGTTACTCAGATATTGCTGTTTTTGCTTCTAAAAGTACTGAAATAACTTTATATATTATATTTTATATCTCACAATTGACCAATTAGAAATTTCTTATTTCATAAATTTGAATGAAAAATTCCAATTATAAAGTTAGGTTTTCAAGATGGTGGTGATTACCATCTTGAAATACTGCCATAATATGTTAACTATGTAATTTTACATTATATTGATCGCTAGAACATTCTGCTATCATAATGTTTAAAATTCTTGAAGATATTTTCTAAAGTTTGAAAATGAAATTTTATGTTTGTAACTCTAGGAGCTCCTATATATCTCTCTTATTTTAATCATTATTTTTTAGAAATAGATTATTTATTTCTATATATCTTACTTCTATTAAAATAATATAAGAAATATAAAAATCATGAATAACACAGAACACATTAAAAGGGGGGAATAAATTTTAATAGAATTGAAGAACTTTTAGCTTTATTAAGCCATCCTCAGCAAATTACAAAAATTTGCTGAGGATGGCTTAATAAAGCTGAAAGTTCTTCAATTCTATTAAAATTTATTTCCACTTTTGATGTGTGTTGTGTGTTGTTCATGATTAAGTAAGAAGTGAAATGAAAGTTATGAAATATAAAAATTTTAATTATTATATAATTTTGTTAAAAATTTTTTGAAAATATTCAGATCTGTTGCACTGTAGGCAACTAACATCATATAAAATGCTTAATATTTTTAATAATAATAAATTTTAATTAAAATAATGAAATTATTTTCAGTTTCTTTAAAAAAAAAATATTAACATTTTAATTCCTATTCATAAAAGGAGATCCAACTTATAATGCACTTATATTTCAAATTTTAGTTGTAATTTGAATCATCATAATTTGGAACACAAAAATAAGGGCATAAAGTATAATTGGAAGTTACATTCTTTAATTGCCAAAATTCAGTGTTCAATAGATTTTTATAAAGAAATATAACATTGTCAAATAAACACTGTTCTTTACAAAAAAGAAATTGTGCAGTCCATTCTTGCCAAAAGTTTATATAGTTAAAAAATATACTATCATATGTACTTGGTAGAATTCACAATATTGATATTCCAAAAAAATATATATATTCTCGATAAATTTTGATAGCAGATGCAATGTTTTAAATCAAACTTTTATTACAATAGTAAATAATAATACTGTATTCTGACAAGAAAAATTATTTAAAATACAGTTATTCTAAAAACAAAAATATATTACATGTTTACTTTAATTGTGAATCATAGCAAAATTAATGAAATTTTAAATTATTTCAATTTCCTTCTCCCTAATTGTAATGATTTAAATAAAAATAATTATTGATGAAGTGTTCTGGTGTGTGAAAATGGATAAAACTGTTTATAACTCTGTTTGCTGAATAAATTGTGAGAAAATAATAAAATTTGAGTCAGCAAAGTGATTGCATACTAACATTTCATCTGATAGATCGGTTCTGTTCTGTGTTCCAAATTTTCTAGAAAAGGCCTAGATTCAGCTTGTTGAAATCTGTTCTTTCATCTTTCACAATTCCTATTAGATGCCATTGAGATAATAGAAAAGTTTGAAAATGATCACTGATATAATATCGTACAGCATAATATTAGACAAAAATTATATTATAGTTAGGATTTGAATATCCTCAGTATTCAAATTCTAACTATAACTTCTATGATAAGACTAATGTATTGATTATTTATTGTTCAACATTTTGAATATTTGTTATAACAATTATATTAAATGTTTAACTTTTGATTTAAAGTGAATTGTATTTGATATATTTAAATGAAGTTGATATTATAGTTTGAACAGTATTTGCAAAAAATATTTATTTGCTTAATATATCTATTAAGTAAATAAATATACTTCATTTAAATATATCTATTTAAATGAAGTTGATATTATAATTTGAACAGTATTTGCAAAAAATATTTATTTGCTTAATATATCTATTAAGTAAATAAATATTTTTTGCAAATACTGTTCAAACTATAAAATACATATTTGCCAAATAGCTTATATATACAAATAAAAGAAATTCCATAAAAATTAAATTTTGTACACAGTTATCTGTTATTTTTATAGTATTTCTTTTACTTGTATATATAATTATTGTATACATAACCCCGTCCCCACACTAGTACAGGAGTATCCAATTTTTTGGCATCCTTGGGCCACTTTTACAGAAAAAAAATTGTTTCAGATCGCAAAAAAAAATTACTAATTCTGACAATAGTTGTTAAGCAAAAAAGTTAATAAATAATGTATAATATATGAAAAATCCACCATGACAAATAAGAAAATATGTCATAGCATAATAATCTTTGACTTCTTTTCATTCAGAAATTTTTTAAAATCATTGAGCAGGTCAAGAAGTTTTAAACACTGAAATAAGAAATATTTTAGAAAATGGAAATAGGAAATGTAGATAAGTATTTAAATAATAAAACTTCATTTACTTCATTAGATACATAAAAATCTCAATATTTTAAGGAAGGTTATAATTTTATGTTGTGCTGCTTTCATTACAGTGCTGGGCTACATATAGCCCTTAGGCCATGGGTTGAACAGCCTTTCTAGTATTTCCAAGGATGAATTCAAAATGATGACCATTTCTTATTCAAGATCTGGAATTTCTAGTTTTTCTAATCAAAGCCTGAAGTTGCAAATAGTTAATAAAACAAAAGTTGCATGAATCATTGTGCATCGAAATTGTTTGCAGAAAAAGAATAACATTTTGTATAATTCTAAATGTCACAAAAGCCTACCTTGCAAAAATAAATGAGGTACCAGTTTTGTTTTTCAACTTTTAAAAGTTTTTACTTTGTATTTTATGTTGAACTTTGATTAATAAAAATATTAAAATATTTGTCCAGAAAGATAAAAAAAATTAGCAATTTCAGTTTTTTAAAATTAACCATGTAAATAATGAGTGAGAGAGCTTTGTTTTTAATTTGTCTTATTTCATTGTTATTTCCTGTCAAGTAATAAAAATATATGCATTATGTTCATTATGTTGTTTTTTAATTTTAATCTTTTACTTTAAATAAAAAACTTTCTCTTTACAAAAGTATTGAAAATTGTCTATTTTTATTTTTGGAGTTCATCCCAGGAAGAACTAGAAATGATGACCTTTGTTTTGTTAACTGTTTGCCACTTTGAGTTTTGACTAAGAAATAATAAGAAATGAGAAGAAATAGTATTTTCTAGGTTTAAGTTGACATTTCAACTTCAACCTAGAAAATACTAAAATGTCCAACAAGCATTCAGACGTTCTTATTGAAATTTGGCTTGTTCTGTAACATTTATATATATATAAATGTTACAGAAAATATTTTTTCTTTTATATATATAAGAGAAAAAATATTTTTATTGATACAATATTACCCTATTTTAGAGACATTTACACTTGGTTATTAACTACCAAGTGTAAATGTCTCTAACACATGGCAATAATTCTGTTGATAAAAATATTTGATATATATTTAGGCTTAGGTAATTATTTTGTTTTTTATATATATATTAGAATGTATAAGTTTAAAGAAAATTTATTAATTTTGTGATTTACTTTAGAATTTTATATTTATAAAAAAATTTATGTAATATAAGTTCAATCAGACTGCTCTAAACACAAACTAAAAATAATATTCAAAAGCTCTTTAGCAGTCGAAAGATTTTATTCAGTAACATTTCAACGTTTCTGAATAAAATCTTTTGACTGCTAAAGGGCTTTTGAGTATTAAAATTTATGTACTAAGAATATTTAAATGTTCAATTCTTTTTTGCATTCCATATTCCATTTAAAGAACTCTATAAGCACTATTAGCAAGGTAATAAAACTTTTATTGGCACATAACATTTTCGGACAATATTCAGTCCCTCATCAGTATGCCTCTCTTTTAGTGAAGATTACAAAATTATTAATTTAGAACATAATCTATGTTCTAAATTATGTATGATTATGTTCTAAATTAATAATTTTGTAATCTTCACTAAAAGAGAGGCATACTGATGAGGGACTGAATATTGTCCGAAAACGTTATGTGCCAATAAAAGTTTTATTACCTTGCTAATAGTGCTTATACAGTTCTTTATATGCAAAAGCATATAGCAAGTGGTTGTATATACTGTCTATATTCCATTTATTTGTAACCTGACAAGGGTTAGTTTCCCAACTAAAAATTTTGATTAAATAAAAGTTTAAGTATTTTTTCTGAAGTTTACTGCATAAAAGTGCTTGAAGTTTCTTCTTTGATTTGTATTTATTTGCAGAGTTTAAAGTCTTATTGAATTTAAATTATTAATTCATAGATAGCAACAAATAACATTAGTCTAAATTTAATTATTAAATCATAAAAGAAATCACTAAAACTGCTTAACCTTTAGCATTAAAGTCCGAAAAAAGCACAATAAGCAGTGAATTAAATGTGTTATTCTTCACTGCTTATTGTGCTTTTTTCGGACTTTAATGTTAATTATTAAAATTTATGTTAATTTCATATCTGTCTAGAAAGATATATATCTAGTTTATTTCATCACTTATTGTAATTAAATCTAAGTTTAGCCATATGTGTGAAAATACTGTATATCCTCTTATGAATGAATTAATAGGGATAATGATAATTGCTTGGTGCTATAGAATTATGTATAAAAATAGTCTAAAAAGTTTCCAAAATGATAATCTTATTAAATAAATAATACTAATACATGTAAGGAATCCACAAAGTTCATTAAGGATTCCTTGTATTTCTTATAGGCAGCAGAACTTGATAATTCATGATATTAATGCATATTATATAATACGTACAAATGCATATTACTTCCACACAAATGTCAACAAAAACTAAGTACATATCTATATCCATTTCGTTGAATTGCCATTTCATAAATTAACAATGAATACTTTTAATTTCAAATGTTACATTGCAAATCAAATAGTCAGAACTAATAGATTTATTGTTATTTCCAAAATTTTTATATAAAAGAAGTATTCATAAGAGGATTTACAGTAATTAGTATTATGATTTATTAATGGTGATAATCTTCATAAGTAATTGTATGCATTCAATTTATTTAAATTATATGATCTCTGAAATTACTCAATGTAATTATTCTTATAATTCAATACAAATTATCCAATATTTAAATTTATGAAAATTATAAATATTTGTATTCATAATAAATTAAAATTCAATTTAATGGATGCTAAATACAAACTATTATTATAATAAATTATATTATTTTGTTAATAAAATATATATTTCATTATAGAATTATAAAGAAAATTAAAAAGCAGTATTCAATGGGAAATGCTTTCAATTCTCAATTCTTTGTTGTCTTATGTGTATTTCTGTATAAGACCAGTAATTAAATGGATATTACGTAAAACAACTAAGTTATGTGAATTACAAAGAATATGTTATGGGGATGAAAAGGGTGCTAAACGCACTCTTAATATAGGTAAGTTTAAAAGTTTTAAACTTGCTAAATTATTAATAAATTGCTAATTTTTTATTCTTGATATTTAGAATGGTCATTAATGATGTCTCGTCACCATACAGTAAAATATGTAGTTAACCAGTTGTCTTACTTATCTGAAACTGGAAGGTTTACTGGTCAAACAAGCAGAGATGCTGTAATTTATGTAGTTGGTGTAATTTGTGATATTAAGAATATTAATGCCTATATACATAGACCGTAAGTAATATATGAATTTTTTTGATTAGAAATTGTAGAAAATTAAACTGCATATCTGAAATTACAATATTTACTTACAGGCTAATTATGATATTTGTTCTTATAAACATATTTTTCTATTATTTTTTAAAGATTAACAGATCATATAATAAATTTATAAATCATATTATCAGTTAACTAAAATATAAAATCTATTGACTATATTATCATTTTTTTGTGTTATAAAAAATAGTTCATTGTTTATTTTCATTTTCCCCAACCATCAAAACTTAGAATATTATACATATTTTTAAAAAATAGTATAGTGCAGTAATATTGAATAAACACTTTTTATTCTTTGATGAATCATCTCTTTCTGAAATGAGGAAAATGTAGAAGACACTTTTATTTAGAGAGAGGAAAGCACTTTTATATAGGTAAAGATAAAGAAAATATTGAATAACAACAATGCTGGAATGTGTAAGTTATATATGTATGTTAAAGTATATAGCAAAGATAAATAAATACCTAAATTATAAGATTAATTCCTATAAATAAATGCAATTTAATGTCACTTCCACTGATTACTAAATAATGGAGTCTCCTCTAGACCCAACTATGAACTTTTATATTTGCTAGAGTCACATGTTTGATAGAGTCAAGATAACTTTACAGTAGGTGAATTGACACACATATTGAACCCATCAAGAAAATTTTTCAAAGCATATGATCTGAATTTGTTCCCAGGCCAGACCCAAGATAGAATACTGATAAATGAATTACACAGTCATAAATCTATCTGGTTTCTTAATAAAATCATACAAAGAACAAGCATTATTAGCAGGAAACAATTTTTTATTTATATAAAATGTTTTCGATCTCACTTACAAACCCTCATCAGTACAAAAATAATCAAATAGATGCTATAGAACACATTTAATTCAAAAATATTTAAAATACAAAAATTAGTTAAGCATAAAAAAGTTCTTTTAAACATGTTTTTAACAATTAAAACAAGCAGGGAGAAATTATATCCTTAATAGTCATAAAAACAAAAAATAAACAAAAACAATAAAAGAAAATAAAAATAAAAAAATAAAACAGTGGTATAATTAATTAAAATTAAATGTAAAGTGTAGGTTGTGTATACAAAGAAAATAAAGTAAAAATATAATTAAAAGATCATAAAAAGTTCAAGGCTTTTTCTTATAAAAAAGTCTGATACAATATATAAGATAGCAGAGAATAAAAGCTTAAATATTATATCTAGTGCACCATTACCATGAAAGGGCGAGACTTCTGAGTCGTTGTCATTAATTAAGTTTACCCTTGTTCTATATCTTTCCACCTCTCTAGCCTCAGCCATAGGGTCTTCTAAATTATTCCAAAATGGTTGCTCAATAGATTCGTTGTTTCAATATATGGACAGATTTTGTTTATAAACTCTGGAGGCTAACACTGTGTCCATCTTCCCTGCACATATGGCTGCCTTACATTCTTTAATTCTGGTGAAAAGGCATCATTTAATTCTGTCTATATATTGCTGATGGCATTGTACTGTGTGGTTGTAGATTGGAATGGAGTAGATACCATATCTCTTGTCATGGCTAATGGCATTCTTATTGTTTCTAAGTGCTGAAAAAATGGTAGATTTTCTCCTATAAACAAGATTACATTGAGAACTCTTAGCTGTTCTTTTTTTAAGCATAAATATCTAGTGATGGATCATATGTTATGATGCAATATTGCTGGTTCTGTTGAACTTGGTTATTCTGAATTGGGTGTAAAGACTGTATACAATAAGTGGTTATCATAGAGCTAATCTCTTAATATTCCTTGATTAGTCTGGGAATCCTGTAGGTGATCAGTCATGAATTTATAGAGCATAAGGTATGCTGGGACAAGCTCTATAAAAGGATAAAGTGACTCATAGTCTAGATTGGAGATTGTCTCATCTGATATAGAAGCATGTCTATAAAATCTTTTGAGGAATCAACATTGCAATCATAATCTTTTAATAAAATCAGAATATTATGCTGCAATAGTTTTTTCTAAGTTATACAGCAGTGGCAATATTTTATCCACCATGGGTATCACTATAACTGGAGACTTATGACTTTTAACATATCCAAACAATCTTGGGGTCACACAGCAATCCACTTTGTTAACTTTCCAACATGTCAGAAAATATCTTGATTTAATTACCCTAGACACTTTTAGGACCTTAAAAGAAAATTAAAGATGCAGGAGTGCTTTTGGGCTGGACTGCCCCTCTTCAGCTGCACAGAGGAAGTGAGCGTTAACTGACTTGTGAGAGTGGAACATTTGTAAAAACAAGTATAAATTGTGATGTCACTGAGTGTCAGGGTAATGGTAAAAACAAATAGGTTGTGCATGTGAGATGATAAAATGTTATGTTAAAGGGATGGAAATAGGGTGGTAACAGATACAAATGTTTATGTTTGCACACTTAAATACTATAGGTATGTTGATTAATCAAGAACTAAGCACTGGGTATGGAGTCCTTATCACTAGAAGTAATTAGATTTTTATCTTGGTTATGGGGATGGATATATATATATATATTTCAACAGAAAGAGATCATTGCCTGGTAATTAATTCATAGACAAACTATCTCAGTAAAGAATTAATCTGTTTATAGATTAATGATTGTGATTGCTCTATGATTAAATAAAAATGGCCAAATGATGATTAAATATAAGAAAGCAGCCTTTAGGGAATATTTCAAGAGGGTATTGACACACTGCTCAACAGATGAAGCAAAAGAGAAAGAAGGAATTCATCTTCAAAGAAGATAGAAAGCATGACTATAATAATAATTTTATCCAGAAAATTTATGTAGAAACGACTCAGAAATAGAATTTAATAAAAATAAATCTAAGGATATTATTAGGTATTCTTAGATTTATTTTTATTAAATTTATTGCTCTGCAAGATTCCAGAGTCTAGCATCATCTGTACTTTCAGAAAATAACTTCTGAAAATAAAGTTACAGCAAAGCAAATCTAGCACAGATATGACAAACACACAACCAGAATATCATGGTTGTTAAAGTAATAAACAAGTATTAGAATTAATAGCAAAAATACTTTAGTGCACTAATAATTAAAAAATTGAATAAATTCAAAAACAGGTAAAGTTAAATAATAAAAAAATAATTTATTGAATCCAAACACTTACAAAAGTGTTAACAAAAGCTTTATTTAAGCAATAATAAAGCACAAAACAAGTTAGTGATAAAACTTGTTAATCTTATTACTTATTAAATAAATTTATTGTTATTTTGAATCAGTCCAAAGAATCAAAATAACAATAAATTTATTTAATAAGTAGTAATAATTAACCTTTCAGTTTCTTTGAATCAATCCAAAGAATCAAAATAACAATAAATTTATTTAATAAGTAGTAATAATTAACCTTTCAGAATAACTTAATCTAATATTGCCACACTCCAATACAGAAAAGCAATCAGTTGAAAGAAAAATTTAAAGTCAATAATTCAATTGACAACCAAACTACACCTCACTGGCCTAGCAAAAAATGTCTTTTTTTTTATAATGGCAACTTTTACAAGACCTATACTCAGCTCATTTGCACACAGTCATTCAACAATTTCTGTTTCTAGTTTACAACTAAAACAAAACAAATCATGTCATCATATTTAATGTCATCATCAATTAACAATATTTATTTGTCAATTATAAATCATCAATAAGAGATCATTCTTCAATTCTCAAATCAGATAAGTATTATTAATTTAGAATGGATGATGTCACATGATAAGTGAGTTTATCAGGAAGATAGAATTTCTGTTCCATAACTAATAATTTCAAACTTCCGAGACAAAGGATGTGAAATGTAAGTTAATCCTTAACGAAACATAATACTTCAAATAATAATAAAGAAAAACTAATAAAAATAAAAAATAGGATAGATTAGGATTAAATCTTCACAAATTTATAGGCTGAAGCATTTCATAAATAAAAATATTTTTGCTTAAAGAGTTTGAAATGCAGTAAATTGTTTTCCAACAAGCAAATGATCTACATTTGTAAGGATTTTAACATATTTACATACATATACATGCATGATTAATCACTTCACAATAATATAATTTATTAAGGATAGAACCTTAAAAATTGAATTAGAATAATGTGTTAATATAATGTTGTAATGTCTAAAAAGTTATCTATAAAAATACAAGATAACTATTTATATCAAAGTAATCTTCACAGAATATCTTTTTTATTTAAGAATCATCTGATCATAAAAATGATCAAATGATTCTGGAATTATATATCCGTTTATAGGTTTAAATCATAATTTACACCTAGAATGAATATATGAGTGTATGAATAAATATTTTATTACAGGTTGAAATGCTGGTATTTTTGCATAACAAGTACTGTGTATTATTTATAATAAAATTGAACTAACAATATAATACTGTTATATAATACTGTATCATTATTCAAAAATTTTCAAATTGATTAAAAAAATTGAATACAACAATGAAAAGACTCAAATTTTAAATAATAAATAGAAAAATTAATCCTTATCCTTAATGCAAAAGTTGTTTGTTTTTTAAAAATGCAAAGGTTGTTTATCTCTTTGAAGTCATAATATGAATACAGCTCTTTAAATTTCATTTTTTAATATTAATTATTTAAATCTTTTTTTTTTTTCTTATTTCAAAATAAGGAAAAACTTATCTTTACATTTTAGCTTACCCCATATCAGAATTTTCAGTCCTTCTATGGTTAATTAGCATGCAAAAAAACAAATTGTGAATGAAAAAGAAATAATTCAAATTCCCAATTAATAAATAATAGCTTTTTCTACATTTTCTAATATTGCCATATAATCTATTTTGTATTCTTTTTTTATGATTTTGTTTATTTAATAGTTAAATATAAATTGTATAATAATGAAAATTTTGAAAGTGTTTATTAATTGATATTATTGAACAAATGTTTATTTTTTTGCTTTTCTTCAGCTTTGTTTGTTCTCTTCGAACATGCCTATTACAAATATATGGGTATCGACAACTTATTTATGAAGTAGAAAATTTGAGAAAAACAGCATATTCTTCAGATATTATTACACATGAAGCAAAATTATTGAAGGTTAGTAGATATTAATTTTTGAAATGAAAATTATGAGGAAAGTATTAATCCTAAATATTTTATATTAATATAGATTGAAAATTTTCACTCTCTCTCTATATATATATATATATATATATCTCCTTAATTTAAATAGCAGTATGTAGTGCCTATCAGAGAGGGGGCGAGAGGAGCAGGTACCTTGGGCCTCATGGTTTTAGGGACTTTTTATCACTGTACATTTGTCAGTTTGTCATTTAAATGTAAGCAAGCTTCTGTGAAATAAATTAATATTTATTCAATTATAACATTTAATATCAAAATTCTTCTAAAATATAAAACTGCTTATGATCAATTTAAATAAAGTTCTAACACAGTAAGCACTACTAGCAGTGTGAAGGAAAAAGGTTTTATTAGAAAACTGTAATAACTGAAGATGGCATTGAGAAATGCTGAAAACGTTATTACAGTTTTCTAATAACACCTTTTTCCTTCACACTGCTAGTAGTGCTTACTGTGTTAGAACTTTATTTAATATCATTGCTTTTATTTTATTGTCCACAGTTTTATTTTAAATTTTGAAGTATCTTAAAAATATTAGTTGTACCAGCCTCACATTTTCTCTGAAAGGCACTGATCATATTTACAGTAGTCTATATAGAAAAAAGTTGCTTGCTAGTATTATGGAGCAACAACTGAGAATTTTATTATTCATGGAGAGACTTTTGCTCTCCACAAATGACAAATTCAATAAATTTACACACTTTTTTTGTTTTGTTACTCTTAAATCATGTTAAACCAAGACTGTACCATGTAAAACCAAAATCATGCAATTTGAGTACTGTACAAATTGAGGATTATCTATCATAATTCCTGTAACAAACTTCACAGTTACAAAAAAATTTTTTTTAATGGCATTAGTAATGGCATAAATTTAAAATATAAAAACATGTTTTTATATTTTAAATTTATAAATTATTCTTATGTTTAATAAATAACAGAAATTTTATGCTATGAAATATTATTCAAGAATATATTTTTTCAGTACAGTGATTTATTTAAACAACAGTAAAATTGACTTTATAAATATCAATCACAATTTTAAATTGCATTTAATTTTCATAAGATCTATAATTAAATTATTCAACAAAATATGCATCATAAATCTATCCAAGGTTTAATGACCCCAATTAGTGTCACATTCCAAGTTTGAAGATAGTGGAACTTTCAATCTACTAAAGAATAATGTCAGATGGATGCCATGTGGCAAAGCATTTGTTTGTCATCTTGAAGGATCCAGATCCTACACTTCAGTTTTTCAACAAGGGTCTGAGCCTGGTCCATTGAACTCTATCCTTCTACATTCTGGTTGATCCCACCATGGGTGTTGGCCAGCATGTGATGAGTTCTAAAAATAGCTGCTGCCAGATAAAGCATATCTCATAGTTAGATTAAGTTGTTATATTACTTAACCTGACCTATAATTTGGCTTTTATTTTCTCATCATCTTTTTGTTTCTTTTTTTTCTCTTATATCAAATTTTGGTTAATGCAACATTTTTATTCAGAATTTACAATAAAACTCATGATTTTTTCCCATCATACTTTCAGATAACAACAAAGGGAAAAATTATGCTTGTCAATAGATTCAATAAGCAATATTACTTCCAATACTAGTATACCCGTTGCAACTATGCCAGCAATAAAAGAATGTTGGTGATCGATGAATGATTTTATAATTTAATGATTTCAAAATTTTATATAATTAGGCAAAATTTATTAGGTTTATCTTATTAATTAAAAAGATATTTTTTTATAAAAATAGTTATGGAATTTTTGGGATAACTGGAAAGAAGAAATTACAAATTATCTGAAACAAAATATGACTGGCCATGAAAATACATTTTTCTAAATAAACTAATTGAATTCAAAGATTCGTATTGAATCTTAATTATTGTGATTCCATATGCTGATTTCATTGGGAACATCTTCACCATTCAAATAGAAAATCATGATCACTTAATTTAAGAGTTGTTAAAAAAAGTAAAGCATGTTCCAACTTGATACATTGATTGGTCTCCTTCCAATCATTTTCTCAATGATTAATTTAGAGCTGTTGGCTAATCGGTCTACTGCTACTTTATTTCTTAGCAACATTACAATTTTTCTGCATTTGTATCCAATTAATTAGGAGCAATTCCAGAAGTTTCTATTGAATTTAATTAAATACTCCACTGGGAAAAAGGTTTTTCACTAGAGGTGTTGAGAGACGTCGCCAGGCCCGAGGGAAAATTTACATGGGCTCCAAGTAATTTTCAAGTTATAAGGTTGGGCAATTTATTACCCCGTATCAGAATTTTTAGTCCTTCTATGATTAATTAGCATGCAAAAAAACAAATTGTGGGTGAAACAGAAAATTCAGTTGTTTTCTCGCGCGAAAGTATGATGTAACAGCGTGAAGATCTAAAGCCATCAGAGATATGTTACTGTGCAATACAAATTGTGGGTGAAACAGAAAATTCAGTTGTTTTCTCGCACGAAAGTATGATGTAACAGCGTGAAGATCTAAAGCCATCAGAGATATGTTACTGTGCAATGCCTGCAAACATAGTATCAAACGAAAGAGACAATCTTTAGGTCAATGTTCATAGAAGAATCGGAGGTGAAATCGGTATCTTTTTGGAAATATAAATACCTTTTTATACGAATATTTTTGGTTTTGGATTGTCATGATGGTTGTCGGGGATAATTTTGTATGCGCTGTTATTATAGCTTGTATTTGCCTACTGTGGAAGGTGATGAGTTTAGCACGTGCAGGTTGACCTTGTTTTTCTTATGTTCGAAGATCGGGTTACAGCCAGGAGAATGGTGTTGTTTGTTGGACGCCTGCAGTTTGTATCCATTTGAGCACACGGAGCTGATGATGACTATCGTTTAGTCGAAAGCGTTACTCCTTAGGAAGCAATAATAAATGCTTTTTTAAGGGACTGCTGTAAGTGCTGTGTCTATTTTTTACTTTTTCTGGTTACTGCAGTACCACTTAACCATCAGCACAATACTTCACATCTTAGTTTGAATAGAACCAGAGTTCCCTTAGCCAGGGGAAGGAGCTCAAAACTGAGATCTCTAACCCTGTTGCCGATTCTGTAACAATGATGCAGACTTGAAATTATAAAATGGAGGATCCAAGAGAAGCACAGTATACTTTCTTGGATCCTCCATAATGCCCACATGGATCCACTTTCATAGTTGAGGCATCCAGCAAACCATGAAAAATAATTATAATTTTTTATTTTTCAGAATACCTTTTACATGCTTTTGTGAAATTATAATAAATATGGCACTGGCTACAATAAAGGATGCATTGAACTACCTTTTTCTGTGACTGTTGACAGGTATTTCAAATTCACAGACAAACTTAGTTTGGAACTTGCATTTTGAATAGTGTTATCAAGTACAGCCGATTTCTTGTGCAAATTTCAAAAAAAAAAAAAGAAAAAATAAACTTTCATTTTAAAAACGATCATTAAATGTCATAGATTTTAAAATCCAGGACATTTTCAGGGACATTTACTAATATGGGCACTATATCAAAATCCAGGAAAATTGCTCAACCCTAATAATAGAACATTGAATATGACTTATATAGATGGATCATTCCATAAAACCCTAATTTGCTCAAAATATACATATGTCAGGGCATATCCTATATAGTACTATCGTGTTACTAAGATGTAACAATAAAAATAGTTACATTAAAGAATAAACACGTAACAAGTGGTGGAACTACAATGTACTCAACCCCACCACATGGGGGCCAAATCTTTCTCTGTATTTTCTTTACTCTTTTTTAAAATTAACAACATAATACAATAAATATTAAATACACCATGAAAAGAGTAAAACATTCAATGAATCAGAGCAGTGCAGCAGTAGGAGCAGTAGCCATATGGAAATAAAAGATGTAATTAGAGATTTTGCAAATTTAAAATCCAGCAGGAAGAATTTTAAATACAGGTAGGCCTCGATTAGTGCATATAATGGGTCCACGAATTTCTTGCACTATTCGAAGTATTAACTATATGTAAAATATGGTAAGTAACAAAATTTGAGGGTCGCAGAAATAGTTTATATACATCTATATCCAGAATCGCAAAAAATTTTCTCGGGTAAAAGAGGTCGCCAAGTGGAAAAGTTTGAGAAGTGCTGGTCTAACCGATGATCAATCTATTCGTGCTTATTTGTTATTCGGAGAAATGACCGTTGGCGGATGGTGCCCATCATGAATGTTTTCACCAGTAGAATTGCCTAATTATGATATGTGACTATAGATTGTTACCTTGATCAACTGAGATGTGTCTCAGAAAAATTTAAGGATGGCGGTTTTTGATATTTCGTATACAGAAATGGGCTGTCAACTAAATCGAATGCAATGGCGAATGGATGAGAGAGACGATGTATCAATACAACTAATTGACTGTCAACTACTTTAGGGAAATTCAGCAGCAGTGAATAAAGTTATTTGAAAGTATCCACTGGCTGTACAGTATAGGTTATAAAAGGATTATTCAGTTTTATTTTCTTGTGAGAGAAACATCGTAACGTCACTAACATTGTTGATTAAATTAAAAAAAAGATATATATTAAAATATATTGGAATATGTACAATTTATTGCTTTTTATAGTCTTCTTAACTATTAAATTATATGTAATTATCATCTGAGAGATAAGACCTAACCTAATCTACTGGAAAGCCAACATCTCAGGCGGACACATCGCGCCATCTTTCGAATAAGTTATAAAGTTTTGTTGATATTTGATTTTTTGAAATTTTTTATAACGGTTATTTAAAATATACTTAATAATCAAAAACTCTAATTTCACCTCATAGAAACTCAAACCAAAAGGATTTATAAAATTTCATTGTATAGTCTTCGAGCTATTTCTGTCTAAAGTTGTACGTGACACTAATGAGGATAAACAAATTATTATATAGATTGAACCCATATGAATGATATTGATTCTAAGCAAATAAAGAAATTGACATTTCTAGAAATTGAAAAAAGTTTGTTTATAATCAAATAAATATAAACTGTAGATTGTTTATATATAAATGATAAATATGCAAATAAATTTATTGATAATTTTAATTAATTCAATTTTTATAAAACAAATATAATTGCAAAATATGATCAAAATTCAAAATGAAGTGGTTGTATTATTAAATAACTCTAACCACCCAAATTCCCCCTACTGATTTATTTTTGAATTACCTGCCAAATTAATAATTAATTAATTAATTAATTTGGCAGTAAAGTCAAAAATAAATCACTAGGGGGAATTTGACTGGCTAGGATTATTTGGATCATGTAATCCCCCTAAGTTAGTTGAATTATGATTTGTATTATTAATTCAGTTAAAAATATTTTTCTTATAGTTATGGTCAGAATTACAACCAAATAATCCATTAGATGATAGAATATCAAAACAATGGGGAGAAATAGGATTTCAAGGAGATGATCCGAAAACTGATTTTCGAGGCATGGGTCTTCTTGGATTAGAAAATTTACTGTAAGTATGATCTTTATTTTAAAAGTAATTGATTCAGATTATAATTGTCTTAAAAATTTTTTAAAGAAAAAGTCATAAAATATTAAATCAAAAGAAAATATATTTGTATTATCCAATTCATTGGGGAATTTTCTCAATCAATTTTTAATAAAACAGAACTAAAATAATGAAATTTCTGAATAGATTTCAAAATATAATTAGCCTTTATAGATATTCAGATTTGCCATAAGGTCCTTCAGTTCAAGGAGTGATCAGCCACACTACAGAGTTCCTTGATGTCTCTCTATCCTCTGCATGATCTCAGCATATTCTCTTGCCCAGAATCTTTGCACAGTTTTTTGATAAATGTTGTCTTTGGTCTTCCTCTTCTTTTTTTATGATCCTTCTCTCCATTATTGTCTTCAGAAATGTGTCATGTCTCAGAAAATCTCTCATCCATTTTAATTCCTTCTTTTTATAATCTGGAATAGTTTTCTCTTTTCACCTGTTTCTTGAAAAATTTTCTTAGTTTTTCTTTTCTATTTAGCTAATTCTCAACATTTGTATCCGGCACCAAATCTTGAATGACTCCAAGAATTTCTGTTCTTAGAAGTGTCCAGATTTCTGTAGCATATAATGCAACTGACCACATAAAGGTCTTTATAAATCATTGCAGATCAAAATTCAATTGTTTTAAAGCTAATATATATATATTATTCATACCACCAATTATCTCATGAATTTTTACTTTTTCTATGAACTTCATTTTTGAGTTTTCTATAGATTGACTTCATATGTTGATGTTTTCCATATTTCTCTTCTATTTTATTTAAAATATATCTGTATAAGGAATAAGATGACTACTAGTAAAATATAAGAATCACTTGTGATTTTGTTCCAAAGGATTCTCCTTTGCTACTTTTTTCATTATTGATTTAATATTGCTCCATTTTGTCTCTATATCAGTGAGATTCAGTTCTGTTTTCAACATCAACTATTCAAATTTATCTGTACATTCTTGAAATTTTATTTTTCCTCCAGTTTGATTAAGAAAATTAGATAAAGACATGTTGATAGTTGGCTCAGCTTAAATGAAATACTAATAAGTAGGAACTTTCACTTAGAAAACAAGTGGAAGTTTTCTACTTATTAGTATTTTGTTTAAGCTGAGCCAGCTATCAACATGTCTTTATCTAATTTTCTTAATCAAAATAAGAAGCAAGTTAGAACACATGAGTCCTCCAGTTTGCTTTAATAATAATGCATTCTATTTGGTTTTTAGGGTGTTTCCATCATTATCAAATTGTGGTCTGAACCAATATCCTGGAAATGCCATGGATTTTTTGATTTGGTTCCTATAACTTTATTTTACTTGAAATAGTCAATTTGGAATCTCCTTAAATCATCTAAAGATTTTTCCCAGTATATTTTCATTTGGGGCTTCAAACTAAATATTAGTAATCATAAGATTTTCTTGTTTACAGAGGTTAATAAACATTTAACCTCTTTTTCTTTCTCCAAGGCCATATTTACCAACTAAGAAACATATAACTACCAGCACTACAAAGCAGTCCAGGAACTATACAGGCTCCCAATACGAATTGTCCCTACGGCCCGTGGGGACAATTCCCGGGCCCCACGGGTTCCCAATACGAATTGTCCCCATGGGCCCGTGAGGGGAGTATTGCCGAGCCCCCCACGGGCCCGTGCGCCCGTGGGGCCCATTATTATATTTATGGCATTTCTATTTATTAACAAAAATTGTACACATTTAAACTAATGCTTAATAAAATATATATTAAATAAATTTGCAAGATAAGCTATTATTATATGGCTACACTATGCTGTTATATAAAGTATCATAAGATTAAATCACAATAGTATATTTCCGCTCATTTATGAGCGGGTAATTTCTAGTATATATAAATACATATTTTGGAATGAATATTTAACAGAATTATTAATTTTTTTTATTGCCTGCACAGTCCATCTGTACAATGTGGCGATGAAAATGGTAGAAAATAGGACACACACAAATTATAGAGCCTGCATGTAGTCTTTCTGTACAATCTGGCAAATACAAAATTTTGAAATTGTATTTGAAAATATATCAATATGTTTTCAGATTAAATGAATGATTTTAATTTCTAAATGAATGAATTCATGTTTCAAACATTCATTTGATCATAGGATCGCCTAAAGCAGGGGTTCCCGATTTGGAATACCCGTACCCCCAAGGAGTACAGTGAATAGCAATAAAAAGTATACAGTATTATGCTATTATTATATTCCAAAAATAGCTATACTATCAACATTTCCAGGCTATCCCAATGAGGTAGCATAGACTTTTTTCTCACTGCAGGGTCCGATAACTCAAAATGCCCAGTTAAGATTGAAGATAACTAATGAAATTGCCAGATCGGTGCCCCCTCGAAGCTCGCCTTCGCGGCTTCTACAGCTTATGCGCTTGCGCATGGGGTAACAGATAATTTACTAAAAATCAAGAGGGTACGGAGACTAAAAGAGTTGGGAACCCCTGGCCTAAAGATCTGATATCTATAATCAGCTATTCTTTGGCTAATTTTCAATAATAGAAAGATAGATAACTGGAAGTGGAGTCAATAACAAAGTATCTTCAATAAACCATTCAAATTTACATTTCCGTTAGGTAAAAACGGCCGTTTTAATATTAAATTAGCTTTCTAAACTTAAGTAAAAAACTTTTCAGGACAATATTTGTAGAATCTCAACAGTATGCAATAACTATCTGCAGGCGTAACATATTCGCGATACAAATACTTTAAAATAATGCACTATTTATTGAAAAGTAGAGATTATATTGATTCTTCAATATGTACAGTAGGGGTGGGGAACCTCCGGCCCCGGGCCACATTATTTTATTATATCTAATACCAACTCTATGTATACTTACATATCTGTACCTTCTCTTTTTTAAATAAATACTATCATCATCAATTGTTTTTGTTTTGGCCGTGGCCCACCAAATTTTTCTATACGGCTCCCTAGAAAAAAAAGGTTGCCTACCCCTGATGTACATCATTTACTTATTTAAAAAAAATTTTTGACATAAAAGTAATTGTAAAAACATCTAATATATTCATAAATGTTGTAAACAAATTATTTTGAATAATATAAAATAATGATGCATTTATTTTTTGCGTCTAAATGCAAGTTCAGAATATCAAAGAACTTATACAGCTCTCAAACTCAATACAGGTATAGTTATAGCGAAAAAACACGAACCAAAAAAAATCAATAATAAAAAATGAATACATATAAATAAAAATAAAACTTCATCGGGACTTGATCGACAGTCAGCTGAGATATCAATGCAATTATCGGTACAGATAAATATTTAATGTAATTGTGGTAATTAAAGAAAATATATAAAAACCACGTAGCTCTTTAGAAATTTATTTGAAAAAAGTTGGCTGTGTGTTTACACCAATTGTTCTTAACCTTTTTTTTTTTTTTGGGAGTCACAGAACACCTATGAAAAATTTTTTTCGAAATACCAAAAAATCGATTAAGATTAAGAATGTGTTACTTATAAACATGTAAAGTTAACAATATAAATATTGTATACATGCAGTTTTTATTAAAAGATGTTACTTTTATACTTCATAATTTCGCAGAACATCGGTTAAGAATCACTGGACTACACCTAAGATTGTCAGATCAACCAAGACATGGACCACCGCTATCCTGCCAAATTTCAGTTCCTGCAGTTCGGTGAGTCACAATCGACCGGATCCCTTTATTAGCGTGCTCGTAGTAATGCTAATTCAAATTTATTAAGGATCCTTACAGAATGAAATTTCATTCTAGAGTTAACATTCGTTTCCTAAAAAAAAAACCTTTTCTGTTTCGAAAGATATATCTTGGTAGATGATTTTTAGAAATTTCACTTCTGAATCTCTCTAAAAAAATATTATTTTAAGACAAAATGTCAAGAATTTGCGCACGTTTCTCCATTGAGACGTTTGGCAGTTCTTACGGTAGGCTAACAAAATTTTAATAATCGACTAGCCAAGAAATTCATGAATGAAATTATACTATATCTAAAAAAAAATCAAAAAAATCTTTCTATTCAATTCTGATTTCCCAATTCGGAAATGTTTCTAGACACGGTATTTTCTTTTGAAGTCTTTAGAAATCTATATAGTAATCAAGCATTAGGCTAGTTTCAGAAAACAAAGATTTTTTCAGTCTTCTTTATCTTATTTTCTTGAAACTACAATTCTAAAAAAATATAAATTTTCTCTAAAGGTGTGTTATTAAAGTATTTACTTCTTCTAAATAAAATTAGCTACACTATTTATCTTCTTTGGCACGCCTTCTAATTTTAATTTTAGACATTTCATGGCGTTTATTTAATGTATAGCAAACATTGCATCGATAATGCCATAATATTAATCAACTTTATCATGTGATGAATTTTACTAAAACCAAAATTTGCTAAGAGTTTATATAATTTTCAAAACAGCAAAAGTTAATGAGAAATGGTTTATGGTACTTAATAAAGTTTATTACTTTTCAAAACGTTACCTTCTTGCAATCGATAGTTTTGCAAACATGTAAGATTTATTTTTGTGCTCTCATTTATGCCAATTAGCTTCGTTGTTCTTTTCAAAACTGATTTAGTTATATTGAATGCTTTCTATTAAAATTCGTTGTCATATGTAACACTTTTTATCATCTCGAACAATCAAATATAATTTTTTTTTATCTCAAAATAAGAAAGTTGGCATAATAGAAACGGACCAGAAAAAAATACAACACATTAAATGAGCAGAAAAATATTGATATCACTAATAAAACATTCTTATAAGCAAAAATGAATAAATATTAAGAAAGTTGAAAAATATTAATAATAAATTACTAAGAAAAAAGATGCTTTCTTATATTAATTAATCGTTATTTTCCCTGTTCTTACTCCGATTGTGTTGATATCCTATAACACGAATTCGTATAAAGCGCAAAAAAATTGCGACTAGTACTCATACAACACTAAAAACAGTCGGGTATAGCGCGTAGGTTTTATTTTTTTTAACATTACTTACCCGTTGCTTATAATATCCGTTGATTATACTATAATAAAGACCAAACGATGTTTATTTCGTTTCCATGACAACTTTACTACTTTTCCGTGGGATTATACGAATCCGCGTTTTCGGAATCCTGTTATACTGGATCTACTTGTATAAAATATTTTTTTAAAACTTATTTACGTGTATTCTGTTTTATTTTATTATTATTATTATTATTATTATTAAAAGAAACCTTCTAATTTAAAACAAGTTAATTAACATTGCACACAATAAAATCGTATTCGAAACTAAAGCACATCTCATTAGCAATATGCGATCAGTACTGGAACTCGGAGACAGATTTAAATTTGCATAAAATCGTATGATAACGGGTGTCTCGTATATCGCGGGATTTCCTATAACGCGGAACGTATCATCCCGCGTTGTACGGGAGTCCACAATATATTTCAAATTGGAATTAAATTCGGTAGTCACGTCGAAATTAATGCAATCTATAGAAATATCAGCAAAAGAATTTCCTATATTCGACTGAATATTGTTTTATATTTATACATTCAACCGTTCCGATTATGCTAAAATTCCCATGCAAGTTAAAGCGACGTAAGAAATACCTATATTCCAAAATTCGGCAGAAATTGGTTTCACTATGGCCTATAGATTTTTAGACATTGACCTTTAGAGAAAAGGAAAATAAAAATGCTTTTCGATTTTTCTTTTACTATTTTCAGTGTTCTATAAAATCAGCGCTTCTCAAACTTTTCCACATGGCGATCCCTTTTACCCGAGAAAACATTTTCGCCGATCTTGGATATAGAGGAAGTGGAGGAGGAAAACAAAGAGATAGAAGACTGTACTCACTGGTTTAGCCTTAGAAAAAGGAAAGGAAGTGAGGAGGAGAGTAAGAGGAAAGGAAAAAGGGTCCTATCAGGAGGAGTGTGATAGGTCACCAGGGAAGTAGAGACCGAATTCGCCATTTATTAATCTGGATCCTGGATATAGAGCTATATAAACTAGGAATAAGAATTAAAACATTTGCTAAAATTTCTGCGACCCTCAAATTTTGTTACGCGACCCACACTTTGAGAAGCACTGAGTCTATATCAACTGCTTCTTTCATTAATGGATTTGAAGCTTCAAATTTTTCAAAAAAAAAAATTTTGTTGAATGTCTCCGAACAAAAAAAAAAAAAAAAAAATAAACTTCAATGATTAATAATTTCATTGATACTTTTCTAAACTTCGGAAAAGAAAAAAAAAAAAAATATCAAAATTAATAAAATTTGACTTAAAACAGAATTAAATCGAATTTAGACAAATAATTTGTTTTAATAATAGTGATTCTTAAGTATTTGATTTAATTACTAACTGAATTTGAACGACGACGAAAGTAATTACTTGCCGTGACTATCAGAGAAGAGAGCAAAGGGGCGACTGCCCCAGGCCTCACGATTTTAAGGGCCTCAATTTATATAACTCAATATGATAGAAAAATATATATTTGTATACTTTTATACTGTTCGAGCTTCAGTGTTTCTCAAAATTTGAAATTTTCTATCAATGTTTTTTGTTTTTCTTGTAAACTTACCGCTGTATATTTGTCAATTTTTTTTTTTTTTTTGAAGAATCTCAAAAATATTTGTTGCCCCGGGCCTCACATTTTCTGTGAAAGTCCTTGATTATTTGTATATATAATAATAATTATAATTTTTTTTTTATATAAATAATCTAAGGGATCAAAACCATTTACGAATATGCACGAATCTTATCTTAAATAATAATAAACTAAATTTGGCATCTGGATGAACTCCCCAATGTTAGAAAACGAAGCATTTCCATAATTTTGGTTTTCCCTGACGACGACGCGAACGTAAATTCGACAATATGGCAAATTGACTAGTTTTTGTGGCCAAACGTATCCCATTTGTTAATAAGTGTGATGACCACATTCTATTAATTAATAAAAACAATGTAGTACCCCAATATATATACCACGTGACAGGCTCCACTTCGGCAACTTCATTTTTGCTGGCAACAGGCCATTAGCTGAAACCATCCAATTGTTTGATATATAGATAGTCCTCGACTTACGACGGGAATTCCGTTCCAACGTTTCCCGTCGTAAATCGATTCTGACTTAAGTCGAGGACTTTTTTTAATTCTTGATTTGTTTGATTTCTGTTTTATTTTTTTAATTCTTGATTTGTTTGATATCTGTTTTAATATTTTCATAAAATAGTTTTCTATTTAACTTAAAACGGTTAAATAAAGCATTCCTCGCCTTTTTACGCTGGAATTTTCATCAGTAGTATTATTTCTCTTACTGGACATGAAGAGTTACGACAAGATACAGAAATAAGGTTTGCTTGTCGACTAATGACGACGTTGTGATGCATATACATAAATTAATCCCCCCTTAATATACTCCAAGATACATTTTTTATTAGTAAAATTTATTTTTGAAGAAAAGAATAGTCATGTTCTACAGTATATTTAAAAATTATTAATTTTTACAAATAATTTCTTGGAACTTCAACTAATAATATTCTGTTGACATATTACTGACAAAATAATGTGTTGATATTTTACTCAAAATACCGTTGGTAATTAATCCCAGTTACCAAGTAATAATTATAAGTTACAGTGAAGATAAATTTAAATCATCCAAGACATTTTTACGTTAAATATAGAGGAAAATCTTTCTATTGTGCAGAAAATATTTTTTTTTTCTTGCTAGTTTCGTTCAGTTTTCAATGATATTGCTAATAATAAAGTTTAAATTTTATAATTACGTAAAATTCATTTAGGTTTTAATGTTAATAATTATAATTTAAGGAGGAAAATTTTTGCTAGAATTATTGCAGTTAAAATCTATCATTAATTAAAAATTCCTCGAAGAGTAACGTTTTGATTATCTCGGCCTAAAGAATTTCTTAGTTTATTTTATAAAAATAATTATTATAATAAAATGATAAGCATTCGAAATGTGAAATTATTAATTTAAGGTAATTTTTGAAAATTATACGAACTAAATATTTTACGTAACGCGATTGTTTCTCGACTTGGAAAGCTCATCATCATATTCTGGAATGCACAGAAAAAATTTTCTTCAAAGCTTTATAATTCTTTATTTATATAATCTTTCAGTGCTATTTTTGGTCATATTTTTATTATAATCGAAAATTTATTTTAAATTCAATAATTTAACTAACGAAAATAGTTTTATAATAAATCATCCTTGATACCTGATATACATTAGAATGAATAATATTTTATATACTTCGTACCATTAATTTTAAGCATTTGATTCATGTTTTTCACTGCTTAGAATTATCTAAACCTTAGATGATTAGAATGTTATAATTACTACGTTAATACTAGTTGATATTTATATTTATAGTAGTTTAAATTATAATTATGTATCAGCTATAATAAAAAAAGAGTAATTCTGAGTCATTATTTTCATATTTTACTTTAAAACTAAACCAAAATGGCGGTTTAGTGAAAAGCCTCTCATTGCACATAGGTGACGAAGTCAAAGAGAAAGTGAGAAATGAAAATCGATCTCTTCAGAACCCGGATTCTTTCCAAAAATGCTCGACTACCATCGGTTTGCCCAGCCAATTTTTCCAACATTTATGATTTTCTATGGATCGGGACTTTGTCCACCTTTCCAGCCAATGCCCAGCCAATTTTTCCAACATTTATGATTTTCTATGGATCGGGACTTTGTCCACCTTTCAAAAAAAATTGCCGAATTACAATTTTTATTCCGAATTCTAATCGTGATCGGAATTCCAGACAAAAAAAAAAAAAACTCCTCTATACACAATAAATAACTCCATATAACATTCAGTTATTTATATTAAAGCGAATATTGCAAATAAAGCTAATTTCGTAACATGAGTAACTTATAACACAACATTTTTTAATAACGGAGAGGAATCAGATAAATTTTTTATACAAAGATACGTGAAGGCATGCAAAATGATTTCTTCGCAATAGATTGCATAAAACTCCAAAAAAAAAAAAAAATCTATAGAGTTCATAAATTGATCTAGCATTTCAAGAAAATGTCTAAAATGGTATCACAAAATTTAAAACT
This sequence comes from Olivierus martensii, assembly GCA_000484575.1. Classification (NCBI taxonomy): domain Eukaryota; kingdom Metazoa; phylum Arthropoda; class Arachnida; order Scorpiones; family Buthidae; genus Olivierus; species Olivierus martensii. Next base: position 57,621 of record AYEL01080497.1, read on the forward strand.
GATCTAACTTTTTATGCTTAATAAGTGCAGTATACAGTATTTGTTTAAGCATTAATGAAAGAGAGATGACCAATTATTTGAATTTTTATTTGCTTAAAAATCCGACTTGATTCATTATTTTTGATGTCTTCGTGATTTCGTATACTGTAATTTATTGCGATATTTATTTATATACAGCTTATAAATTATTGGTCTTATATTTCTCTCCATATATTCACATGATGATGATGTGGCCTCTTTTAACATTGGGGTTAGGGTTCTTAAAAATCATGATGGTAACTGAAATAACATTAACTGAAACCTGAAAATCCCCAGCTTATAAATTATTGGTCTTATATTTCTCTCCATATATTCACATGATGATGATGTGGGATTTATCTGTATTGAGTGAATAAAATTATTATTTAGTCTATTCTGTATTGCAATAGTTTATATCAAATATCGCAGTCTCGCATTACGAATGAAATTTAACAAAATCAAATTATAATCTCTGTAACAACATACAAATAAAGCAAAGTTTATACGGAAATCCTCTTCAAAAAATGAATAAATTATTTTGGAGAAATCCAACAACTGAAAATAATATTTTCTTAGAGAGTCATAAGATTAAGAAAGTAAAGATAGTTATTTTAACAGAATTACTAATAGGGAATAAAATTAATTTTTTTAAACATTATTTTTTTATTATTAAAGTGCAACCGACTTCTGTTTCAGTTTTATTACTATATCTGACGACAGCATCGAAAGTCAGTATTGAGTCTATGGGAGAGTATACTAAACCTATAATAACAGGATTACTGTAGGATCCCAGACTTAATACTGACTTCGAAAAGTTTGACAAAACCAAACTAGTTCAACAGGACAGACAAAACTGGAATTAGAAAGTTTACTGTAGGATCCCATAGACTTAATACTGATTTCGAAAAGTTTGACAAAACCAAACTAGTTCAACAGGACAGACAAAACTGGAATTAGAAAAAAAAGCAACGCATAGTTCAGCATTCAACCCCTGCTAGCGGATCCACAGAAACTGACAATGATGATGATAAAGGTTAATATTTATTTTTAATGACTAATTTATGAATAATCCGATGTAAAATTACATAAATAATAAAACAAATGCATGCTTTTGCTAATAATAATAATAAATTGAAAAACGATTATGTTTAGTTAAAAAAAAAAATAGATTTAAGTTTACTTATACAGTATTCTTTTAATGCAAAGTAAGATTTTAGATATGTAAAAAAAGAATAGAATATGTGCTTAGCACGAAAAAAATGGAAATTGCTGATATATTCTATTTAAGATTCATCTCCAAACATGAATTTATTAATTATAACGGCATGTTCCCAAGGCCTAATTCACGGAGAGACTATTTTAATACATACAGGTAGTCCTCGACTTAAAACGATTCGCACTTATAATGGCCAAAAATTATTACTAAAAATTTTCTAATTCAACTTTGCCGCTTGCATATACAAACGTATATCACATTGCTTTTGTTTACACATGGCAATGCCGCCATTAGCCGGCAAGCAAAGCCTTATCATCATCTCGTAGTAACTCTGTCATGTCTAGTAAGAGAAATCATACTACTGATGAAAATTCCAACATAAAAAAGAAGGCGAAGAAAGCTTTAAGTTTAGCCGTTTTAAGTTAAATAGAAACTTAATTTATGAAAATATTAAAACAGAAATAAAAAAAAAAAATCAAGAATTAAAAAAGTCCTCGACTTACGACGGAGACATTGGAATGGCTCTTAAGTTAACCTCGTCGTAAGTCGAGGACTACCTGTACAAATAAAGACGGTTATGCTTTTGAAACCGAAATTCTGTTTATGAAATTACTAAAGAATTTTATAATTTTAAGCGTAAACATATATTGTACAAAAAAAAAAGAATTCAAGTTTACCCGCACGCCGATTTTTGGCTCTGGAAATTGTTTAATCGATAGCAATTTCTATTTTAAGTTAAGAAATACTATTTATCAAATAACCGATTCTCCGAAACTGGAGAATTTATATTGCAACACAAATATGTTAGAATTTTTGCAGAAGCGGCAGAAAATAATGGAAAATTTTTTTTTATGCAGAACTAAATTCGAGAGAAAATTTGAAAAACTTTCGGCATTAGATGGAAACACACTTAAATAAATTTTGATATTTTTATAAACATAAAAATACATGTAAATATATATAAACTTACGTAAGTTAGCCTAAATATAAGCTTACGCAAGTTAATTGCGTATTAAGTTTTAACAGTGATGGCAATTCCCTTAGCCAAAATTTTGCTAGTCTCTTCTACACAAATTTAACAGCGACGGCAGTTTCCTTAATCAAAATTTTACTAGTCTCCTCTATACAAATTTTAACAGTAACAGCAGTTCCTTTAATCAAAATTTTGCTAGTCTCCGTTACACAAATTTAACAGTGACGGCAGTTCCTTTAATCAAAATTTTGCTAGTCTCCTCTATACAAATTTAAGTGACGGCAGTTTCCTTAATCAAAATTTTGCTAGTCTCCATTACACAAATTTAACAGTGACGGCAGTTCCCTTAATCAAAATTTTGCTAGTATCCGTTACACAATTACGCTTATTCTAACAATTTATTCCATGTATAACAAAAATGATTAAATTTATTATAACTATATAACTATAGATGTTTTCTTTCGTTATAAAAGAACTATATTTGTACATATATCGTCCCTCTTAAATTAACTTTTTTATACAAATTATATATTAATTATTACCTGACGACAGCATCGGAAGGCAGTATTAAGTCCATAGACTTAATACTGCCTTCTGATGCTATCATCCCTTAATCAAAATTTTGCTAGTCTCCGTTACACAATTACGCTTATTCTAACAATTTATTCCATGTATAACAAAAATGATTAAATTTATTATAACTATATAACTATAGATGTTTTCTTTCGTTATAAAAGAACTATATTTGTACATATATCGTCCCTCTTAAATTAACTTTTTTATACAAATTATATATTAATTATTACCTGACGACAGCATCGGAAGGCAGTATTAAGTCCATAGACTTAATACTGCCTTCCGATGCTGTCAAGTTTTACGGACAAAATAATAATTTACTCCATTTAAACTATATAAATTGGAAACAGTATAATCGTTACACCGATCATCAATATTAGAAATTAAGTACTATATGACTGATTACAACACAAAAGAAAGTGTATCTACTATACTGTGAGCATTTGCATCTCTAAAGGCTTAGAAAAAGGGAAAAAAGCATTTCTAATTTACTAAATCAAATTTTTTCACATCAACAACGTTATTTGACTTGACAAGTTTTACATCTCTCTACTCGTGTTAGGATGATAATAGTCACTGATAAAAAAGAACGAAGTGTCCAAACATACACGACTGTTAAAGGTCAGTTTCTATTGGGACTGTTAACCATTTTAGAAGTTAACGAAAGAATGAAATGAATAAAGATTATTATATTTATTTAAATACTGTAATTTCGCTTTTTAAAAATAATAACAATTTAGCTAGGAATAAACAGAAGCTAACCAATTTTGACAAGTAGCCGATGCCTTTAACTTGTTCCCGATTGAGGTAGTTAAATTAGCAGCTATTCAATACCACTCTAGCAGGGAGTCACATCTGCAGCTGAGGGGACCCGACTGCACAAATACGGTTAATCACCGATGTGGCGGACAACAAAGAAGCCTTATATCTTATTATCTGCGTCGTCTCGTATTAAAGAGCAAAATTGTTGTGCTTAACGTGAGCGGGCATCACAGACCGATATCAATTAAATATCATCATTTAGCTTAAGATCTTTTAAATTTATATAGACGGAATTTATAACGATATTCGCGAAAAAAAATTATTTAATTTTGCATTTAATATACAAGCGTATCGTTTAGATATTACAGACAGATTCGATTTTAGTCTGTGAAATTAATAATTTAGAGAGGCATCAAGTGTTTATTGTTGTAGGCCTGTGTGTTAGTCATGATAGATCTAAAGTACACACACACACACACAAAATATCTAAAGCAAAAATTACTTAATCGACTTTTGATTTTAAATCCTTACCTTACAACACTTCGAAGAGTAGATCTACTTTTATTGTATACCATTCTAGAAGCAATCAGTGCACGAAAAGTTCCTTTCCACAATCGTTCAAAAATCACTTTACCATCAACGGGATCGTCTAACTGACGATCGCGACCACCAGAACTACGGTCACTATACATAACTATATTTAATACTAAAAGTCAATGACAAAAAACGACGACAGAAATCTCTGGAAGACTTGGTTTCTGAGGTATGAGGTCTATTAACCTAACAAGGCACCAGGATGTTGTTATGACTTAACCCCAGTACTTATATTAAGGCGCAATAAATGGAAGACTTAGTCGAGGCTTTTGACGCCTATTGCCTTATGGTTCAACTGGCCGGGAACCACATCAACTGGAAATGATAAATGCGTAGATGACCAACATGATCGAGAGGACAAGCCATGATGGTGGATGGTGCGATGGCTGCTTGGGTGATGCGGGATGACTGGCTAGTGGAGAGACACTGGTAGTCATTGAAGAAGTCAAACGGAGCAACAATTTTCCGAACAATGACGACGAGCGTACAACGAATGAGTGACTTGAATGTGGATGCCGCACAACCGTTTGGTTCCCAAGAAGGCCATTATGGAAGACTTATAAGGAGGATCGCAGCCCGTAGCTGGCTACGGGGCACCCAGTGCTGCACTGATTTTACAATTTCGGGGCATCACCATCTCCCGACTAAAATCACCTTGCACATCGTCTATTGGTTGCGGATTCAATTCGGTATGGGAGGAGCTTGGAAGCTGAGCCAATTGTCGAACGACAAGAGGAATGAGGATATATGAAGGGACATAATGCTTCTTGGTTATGTTGATGACATCGGTCATTATGGATCTACCACGTTTTGAAGATAGGAGAAGGGAAAATTGATTTCATGCGATATTCGCATTATTAATATTAATACAACGGGTATTGAGAAAGATGATATTGAAAAAGTTCGTAGAACATTATGATTTCCAATTATCGAAAGAAATATCTATTAAATATAATACAGCTAAATAATTATTTACTTATTGAAAATTTATAATAGTACAATAAGTTATTTTATTTTTAAAAATTTAGTTCGCGAGCAAAAAAAAAAAAAAAAAAAATATTTTATTTTTAAAAATTTAGTTCGCGAGCAAAAAAAAAAAAAGACATTTAATCGCACGAAAATTATGAATCACCCAAAGAATTCTTCAAATTTAAAAGAAAACGATAATGAATTAACTCCATAAATCAATCATGACCACCGATCATAGTGCAGATCATTCATCATCACCAACTTTTCACTCTTTCAAAGTGAAGTTGTTAAAAGGAAAATCCTGTTATCGAAGTTCGGCATAGAAATACTGCAAACAAGAGACTTAAACTACCAGCTACACATATATACTAGCTACTCGTTCTTAAATTCTAGATTTTACGAGTGAATTTAATAGATAAAAACGTGGTTCGCTTTTTTTATATATTAAAACATGCATATTTTTGTAATCTAATAGCGCTATTAAAGAGTGCTGAGTTTAGAGATAACGGTATCGGGTAAGGGATAATGTTGATTGGTGAGGTAATATCCTATTACGGTATTACTTACATCATATAATTTGCTTCGAATTTAAGAAATGTGTTTTACGGTTTTAGAAAGATAAGATACTGATTTATATGCTACTTATAGAAATCTTTGAGAGATAAGAGATTAAGCAAAATATCTATTCGAAAAAGAAACCTTTTACAATTTTTACTCGGCCATTTTTCAGGTTTCTTAAAAAACCAATGTTGTAACATTACGTTTTATATATAATCTCGTTTAAATTTTTTATTTTTTTTTTTTCATAATTCCAATTTGGCCAAATTACATTATGCTGTATGTAAACACGTGATGAAACTTGTTATTCATCTCACGAGAATAAACAAAATCAGTTACGACGATAAATTCTAATTTTTCTGTCTTATATTGAATTTTATAAATAAAATTTAATAATACATCAAGCAATAAATAAATGACGTAAACAAAAATTACGTATATCGTATAAAAATTTTAGAAAATGATTACTGTACTGTATATATTTTTAAAAAACAGATTTATTTAAAATTACTTTTGTGTTTAATAGGAGTTAAATGTCATTCATTCGTACGCTATACTTGATGACAGTATTAAGTCTATGGGATTCCATAGTAATCCCTTGGTAATAGGATTATTATAGGATCCTATAGACTTAATACTGCCTTCCGATGCTGTCGTCATGTATAGATCATAAGCATATATACTCGGTTTTTAAAGATCCACATTCAATAACAGTTTTATAATTATTAGTTTCATGCAAAAATATCAATCGTCGCTTTGGATGTGTGAAGGGTCTTAACCCACAAAATTTCAAAATTTGAATTATAACCATTGATTGAGTATAAAATTTAGACTTTTATTCAATGGTTATAAACTCAAATTTTGAAATTTTGTGAGTTACTTCACGTCCAAAGCGACCTGAAATATTACTTCCAATATTTTCCTTACTTATTTTATATTAAAATAAATAAAATATTAGATATATCAATAATATAAAAAATTTTAATTTTATTGAAAATTACTTTAAATTTAATTTTTTTCTAATTTCGGGTGAAAACCGTAATTTATTTAAATTATATTTTGTATCTTCAGATATATATATTCTATAATTTTACAAAAATAATGATTATTTTTAAAAATTTTTGATTTTATTGAATTTTTCTAGCATTTTAGTTTAATAAAACTGAAAATTAAAAATATAAAGTGACTAATTCTCAATTTTATTAGTTAATTAAGTGAAATAAAATCGCAAATTTCAAAACTTACAATTACAAAAATCTAATAACTAAATAAATAAACAAGAACTAACACAGGAAAAGATTAAAATTTACTGTATAACATTTTCAACCTATTTTTTAAGTCCTCTTCGGTACAAAAATTATTACAGAACAGATCAAATGGTTATACATTTAAATATATTAAAACAAAATCAAGTAAAGTATATATTACATGAGATAAATATGGACTTCTATACATAAATTATTAATATAAACTAGTATACAATTACAACCTATTTAAAGGAGTTTTTAAAGATTAATAGTCTAGAATTTTTAACAAATTATTTATACACCGATAAGCAAGATAACGAATACTCTATGAATATTTAGTATTAAAAAAATCTAATATACAGTATATATTTTAAACGAACTAAACAATTTAAATTCAGTTTTTAAAATTATTCGGTAAAAAAAATTACAAAATAATTATAATGTCTACTTCTTGCAGCATAACTAATTCAAACTAGAAATTGTAAATCACAATATTTATTTAACTATACAGAATATCGATAAATAATTTGTTCGGATTACAGTTTCGTTTAAAATATTTATGCACAATTATTTCTACATATTGTACTTTCCTGAATAAATATTTTTATAAGCAATTTACAGTATATTAATTTAAATTACTTATATTTATTTTAAACTAAACTGCTTCTACTAAGTTAAATCAATTAAATAATCCCAAAACAAGCACTTTTAGCAGTGAAGAATATTTTAATAAAGCTAATAAATGTTTATTAAAATATTCACTGCTAAAAATGCTTGTTTTGGGATTATTTAATTGATTTAAACTAACATTTTAATACAGTAAAACGAAAACTGCTATATGACACGATTAATGACAACAAATTAAAAACAATATAACTTCCATTTTTAACAGCAGCAGCAATAATAATAATAAATATCAGAGATAGAGAAATATTTCCCAAGAATTTTATTTCTATACCAATATGGCGATAGAAGACGCTTTCTGTATGGAGTCAAAATCGATATTATGTGTCGCAGCCGATGTCTTTAAAACTGTATAGAATTACTTTATTTAATAATAAATAAAATATGCCAATCGAACACAAAACTTAAAAAAAAAAAACTTGTTTGTTTATACGCATGATTTAAGTTAATTTCAATACGAGAGATCGATACTAGATCTAGTGGATGGAGTAGATTTTATTTAATAGAACCCCTGACTCATTCAGTCTAGGCAATGAAAAAGAATCTACGGCATACAGTTACTTAATTCATATCGATTATTTCTTTATAAACAGTTTATCACACTAAAATTTACATAAGTAATTAAGATTCTTTTATAATAAACTTTATAAATATTTAGATAAAAAATGGAACTAAATTATTTTACATGGAACAGCTTTTTTTTTTTTATATAAAAATTCTGCATATATCATTTTTTTCAGGATGTTAATAGATAAATAAATTCTTAAGAATTTATCATAAATTTAACTTGATTCTATAAATAAATTTTATAGACTGAATAAACAATTTTTTGTTAAGAATTTTCTGGTGTTTCTTGATTTCTCACAGACAATAATATGATAGCATTGGCAGACCATAATATACTTCCATAAGAAGAAAATTTTTGCATACGTAAAAAAATCCTGAATATCTTATCTGCATCTTATATAGCTAACTTTCAAGCCATCAAAAATTTTCTGTATTAATTTATAAGGACATACTTTATAAATATTCAGTTCATATTTTTGCTTCCATTAATACTTAACATTCTAAAGCATTTAAAATGTCGTTAATTCTATCAATATAAAATTATAATTATTTTAACTAATTAGTTAAGTCAATATACTAAAAAGGAATTAGCATCAATAATAATAAAATATCCAGGAGACATGAAATAATACTGTCACTTCAAAAATTATTATTATTATTTTTATTTTTTTTGTATTTCATGATCACTTAAAAGATTTTATTTTTATATTAGGATAAATCTGGGTGAGATGGCACACCTTTTTTTGTTTACTGATAAAATTATTAATAATCAAAACCAAAAACTTTTATTATTCAAAATAGCTTACATGCAACCATATGCAAAAAGTAATGTCAAAAATTAGTTAATCAAAATGAAAAAATGTAACAAAATAAAGAATTTTTAAAAAGCTGGAAAAAACCATCTCACCCAAGGTTTTTTTCCAATTTTTTTCATTTTGCTTAACTAATTTTTGACATTACTTTTTGCATATGGTTCCATGTAAGCTATTTTAAATAATAAACGTTTTTGATTATGATTATTATGATTATTAATAATTTTATCAATAAACAAAAAAATAGGTGCGCCATCTCTCCCGGTTTTATTCTAATTTGTATTTTAATTATCTTGGAGAAAGCACATCAGTGTCTATTCTCTTCAAACAAATGAATAGCAGTTACTGTATGCCATAATCATTTACCACAATATCATCTTGGCTCCAGAATGTGAATATACTTAGCTGAGCCGTCTCTCCCACCACACAATCTCTCCTGGATTTACCCTATAACAGCTTCCCAGTGATATGCAATTGCTGATGGGATGAATATCAGCAATTACACAGAATATTCTTGAAAACAGATTTATACTTATAAATGAACTGACAAACTTAGGTATTAATATTAGCATAAGTTAAGGGTTCTTAATCTTTTGATGACTCCAGACCCCAATGGACTGTCAATTAGTCCCATACTCTTTATACTTGTAAATGAACTGACAAACTTAGGTATTAATATTAGCATAAGTCAAGGGTTCTTAATCTTTTGATGACTCCAGACCCCAATGGACTGTCAATTAGTCCCATACTTCCTTCACTTGACTGTTGAAATAATCATCACTATTCCTTATATTAATTGCCAGTATGACTGGTCCAAATATGTCAACAGCTTGAATTTACTGTACTTTAGAGATCAAATCCCATACCCCATCATTTGGTTCCCATACTCCTGGTTAAGAATCCTTAGCATAAGTAAAAATAAAACTATTATTATAACAAAACAAATAGCTTATTTATGGAATTAATTTTTAATTCCCTCCACTATAATTTCAGAGAATTTTTTCAAAATATTGACAAAATTTTATTTCTGACATCATTTAAATTTTTCAGTACAGTATTTTTATTAATACACAATACTATATTAATTTTTGAAATTTATTTAAAAAAAAGCAAAAAGAAATTCATAAAATTAGTTATTATTTTACATTTAAATACCTTCTACTGTTAACTTATGAATTAATTTCAAATATTCATAAAAAAAATATATATATACTGTACGTTCAAAACTGATATATACTGTAATTTAAATATTTAATGTAAACTGAGATAAATTTTATTTATAAGAATAATGAAATGTAATGATTTCCATTAAAAATTACTTTTGGTAATTACTAAAAAAAATTAATTATTGAACAAAATCATCTGAACCAGAAGTGATTTAGATGATTTTGTTTAATAATTTAATTTAACCAAAAAGCTTCTTGCTGCCAGATTTATCCAGAATAGATATTTGGCTAATTGTGACATCATTAGTCTTATAAAAATTTATATTTTGCAAATGTAATGAAAATATTGATTAGCATCCAGAAATCTCAAAATAAAAGAACTGTTTATAAAACTATCTTACTTATGAATTCTTTCTTTAATCTTTATCATTTTATTTCAATAATTTCATTTATAGATAAATAATTATGATGTTTGATTTGATCAGTATTTTGAATAATGTTTTTCTATATCATCCTGTTTTCTATAATTCTATTATTGAATTTCAGTCAGATTTGAAAAATAATCTTAAAAAAATTACATAAAACATCATTTGTCTCATTATCATAATTTTTTGTTTTATTATCTAACTTTTGAATTACTTTAAAAGAATTAATATACAGGTAACCCTCAACTTACAATCACTTGTACTTACAACATCATTGATAAATTATGTGATTGTTTCAATGTAAAATTAAATTGTTCAATCAGAGAATTTATGCAATTGACAAAGGGTTTGAATCCCTGACCAATGATCTGATATACAAAAATCATGTCTGGATATTTATAATTTTGTGTTTTGTTTATTACAATAGAGTGGAGTATAATAATAAATATTGGGATTGGGAAAGCCATAAATTTTGGGCATTTCCAATTTATGACAGCAGGATTCAAACTGAATCCTGGCCTAAAGACTACCTTAAATGTCTGAACAACAGAAATCTGTTAATTAAATCAGACTATAATAATTAATTAATTATTAAATTGAATTTTTATTTTCTTGTAATCTTTATCTTATTTATAGCTTATATGATTTTTCTCTTAAACAAAAATTTGGCTTAATAATTTGTACAAATTTTATTTACAGCTACTTTTTGCACTGATAATACTGGTTGGAAAAAATTATTGCTTTCTATTAAAAATCTGGATGATTCTTAAAGTTTTGACTTTCCCACATATATGACAACCAAATTGCTTTATCATTCACTAATGTTAAGGAAAAAGGAATTAAATTCAAAAACTATATCTGTAGAAAACAAATTACAATCTGACTATCGCATGTTAGATATCTAACATGCGATAGTCAGAGTCCATGGTTACTAAACCACAGGTTAAGTGAACTGCGAAGTACAGTATTAATATAAATTGAGCAATAATATAAATTCCAACATTGATATGAATTTTCTGTGTGATTTGACCAATGCAAAATGATTGAACGTGCAGATAATCTCACTGATCACGAGATTTAATGACAAAGATATCTAAGAGTGATATCACAAACAATTGCTTATCAAGGAGCCACATTAAACCACGTGTTAAACAGACTTGCGTGTTACTGGACTGCATGTTAACGGGGTTCGACTATACTACATATTTTTTAAAATTTTAATATTTAATAATGAGGAATGCCTCTAAAATATATATTTTTCTAATTAAAATAATTCATCATAAATGGAAAAGTTGGATACTTATATCCGATTGCTTATCAAGGAGCCACATTAAACCACGTGTTAAACAGACTTGAGTGTTACTGGACTGCATGTTAACGGGGTTCGACTGTACTACATATTTTTTAAAATTTTAATATTTAAGATAAAATAATGAGGAATGCCTCTATATATATTTTTCTAATTAAAATAATTCATCATAAATGGAAAAGTTGGATACTTATATCCATTGTGAACTAAAATTTCCTTCAACCTTAATGGAATCAATGATCTCCTTTTATCAGGGATATGTTCAAGATGCAATTCTTTCAGTCATTGGATATTACTGAAGTACATTAAATAACAATCCATTGAGTAATATTTTGCTATGATTATTTACTTCTTCCTATAAAATTTTACATTTACACCTTTTATAAGAAAATTTCATTGCTGAAGCTATGATCTAAGTAGTTTGGAGAGATCCAAATCCAGCTCTGAAGTATCAATTAAAAATCTATATTCTTACTTGTAACTTTTGGTAGTATTTCTGATTCTGTGCCAGAAATATATAATTTTGATAGTTTGGGCATCACAAAGATTCTGATGCCCAAACTATCACAATTAATCTATGAACATTGGGAACTGAACATAGGGATCTATAAACATAGGGAAATTTAACTATGAACATAGGGAAACTGTTTGTTTGGCACTTTTACAACACTCAGGATGAAGGAAATTCAGACTGATATTTTGAGAGATACAACTATGAACATAGGGAAACTGTTTGGCACTTTTACAACACTCAGGATGAAGGAAATTCAGACTGATATTTTGAGAGATAAGAACTGCCAAGAAGCCCTTCCTGTCACTTGGCTATGAGAAATTAGCAAATAAATGTAATTTGCAAGTTGTGCCAGTTGAAATATGCAAAATTTGTGAACTGTTAAGAATATAATATCATTTTTGAGGAACTTAGGAATTAATTTCTCACAGACATAATATTAAAAAAATGTTCACAAAGAAAAAGGTCTTTAAAGCAGAAGGTATATTAGAATATTATATTTTAGTTTTGAATTTTCTAGATATATCAGTGATTTTTGTCATGCAAAAATAACAATCCTTTAAGTCAGTGTGTTCCAAACTGTGGGGCGCACAAGTTTATTTCAAAGGGGGCATGCAACAATTAACAAAAACATTATTTTTGAGACAAACAAACAAAAAATAAATTCAAATTGATGTAAAAAAAATGAATCAGCAAAAGGTTTATGAATAAAGTACAAATATTCATGTACCCAGAAACTTTTGGCTGTAGCTGTTTTAAAGATAAAATATCAATCTCATTTAGAGATTGAAAAAGAATTGCAATATCTTCAATGACACCCCATTTGAGAGAATTAGTGCTAAAAAACAAGCCTACCTATTGCATTAAATATGTTCTATTTTTTTTATTTTTTTTTTGTAAGATTTATAAAAATTATTTTTGTATTAAATTATTTAAAAATTATTACACTATAATTTAAATATATATATTTTTATGTATAAGAACTTTATACAGAATATGGCATATTGTTTTGTAGTATTAAACTGTAAGTAGAAAATATTTATAAAATTAGATTGTAATGAAAATGAGGGGCATACCAAATTTTTATGAAAAAGGGGGTGCAGACACAAAGTTTGGAAATCACTGCTTGTAAGTTGTCTCAAGGGTCAGGCCATACTATCAGAGCAATAAAAGTCATTGATTTCTGGGTTCCTTTCAATTAGCCTTCCAAAGTCTTTGAACATGAGCTGCAGCAAATCTTTCAAATCCAAACTTTATTTCAATCTTTAATAATTTCAATATTACAGCAGCTTTAAAATAGAATTCATAAGCTTTTTTCCTGAGTAGTGAGAGTAGCTTCTGTTTGATTTTAATAACATTTCTCCACAAATGTAGCAAAAGTTATTCAACTTATTTTGGAAAGAATTTGACATGCTTGCACAAGAAAAATATTTTAGATATAAATGAGAAAGTAAAATTGACAAAAAACAAGGTTCTTGCACAAGAAAAATATTTTAGATATAAGCGAGAAAGTAAAATTAACAAAAAACAAAGTTCTTGTATTTATAGATTAAATAAATTGTTTAAAAAGCCAAGAAATAAACCTTTAAACCAGAAGTGAACATTCATTCCTGGTTTAAATGTTCATTTTTTGATTCTTCTAAGCAGTTTATTTAATCTATGAACATAGGGAAATTGTGTGTTTTAAAAATACTTTTGTATTTTTAAAACACACAGGATGAAGGAAATTCAGACTGATATTTTGAGAGATAAGAAATGCCAAGAAGTCCTTCCTGTCATTTGGCTATGAGAAATTAGCAAATAAATGTAATTCGCAAGTTGTGCCAGTTGAAATATGTAAACTTTGTGAACTATTCCTCAAAAATATATCATCATTTTTGAGGAACTTGGGAATTAATTTCTCACATATAATATTAAAAAGAAGTTCACTCTCGAGTTATGTTGTAATTTTTGATAAACTAAGTTCAGTTTTCCACATACTATATTATAAAATGTAATATTAAATTGTGATTGAATAGGTTATATAAGAATTCTTAAAAAGTAAATTCTATGATCCAATACTTTCCAAGTTTCAAAAGTGCTATACTAGAGTTTCATCCTATATAATCATCTAAGTGTTATGTCTTTTTGTGATGAACAAAAAATGCTGTCTATGCATATAAATTTATATACAGAAACATTTGAAACCATGTATGTATATATGTATATTTATCAAGATTAGCTGATTATTAGAGACCAGGTTCCATTAATAATTTTATCACACAAACCAAATTACTCGTTGATAAAAAGCATGTTTATTAATAAATTATTTTTTTTGATAATATAAATTATTATTATAAAAATAATTCCATGAGAAAATATAGCAATTATTGCATTTTACCATACTTGGAGTTGGTTCCCAGATAAACAGCATGAGATATTAGATATAGGAATGTAGATAGTAGATTGGATTTACTATTTAATAAAATTTAGATAAGTTTCATAAGTTTAAAGAGCAAGATCATTTCATATTGGAAAAAAAAAATCTAAATTTTACAGTATTTAAATAAAATTTATAAAAACAATTTATTGATTTTTATATATTTCATGAAAAGCTGTTTTAAATTATTATTTTCTAAATATCTTTTATATATGTTTGTGAAATATAATAAATGTGATGCTGGCAACAATAAATGACATATTAGACCATATCTGACTAGAAGTTTGAGATGGCTGTACTATTGGTAAGTGCCAACATGAATGGTGCCAGCAAGTGCTAGTGATTTGCTGTATGTTTCAAGCCTGTATTTCAAATATTACCAAATGTACCTCATTTCATATGAAAATCTCAAAAAATGAAAAATTTCCTCTTGGAAACAAGATGAATTTTAAAATCCAAGATGTTTTTAAGATATTCAAGGAATCCACCAGCACTTTAAGCAGAAAAAATAAATATCTAATAATAAATTGTGTATTACATATACTAATAACAACATGTGATAACATTTTTGGCCTTCTATAGCTGAGGAGGGCCATAGAAGGCCAAAACATTACCACACTTTATTATTAGTAAATGTAATAAATATCTAATAATAAATTGTGTATTTTTCCTGCTTAAAATGCTAGTGGATTCCTTGAATTTCTTATAGCCAGCAGTACCTGATAAGTTTATGTTTTGGAGACATTTATTGAAATAAGACAATGTATCAAAATCCAGGACAAATGGTTATCTTAGTCATTGTTCAAATTTATATACAAATGATAAAAATATATTAGAAATTATACATTTGGAATAATTTATGAAGATTGTTTTATGAAGTCAATATTACACAGTTACAAAACCATTGAAAAATGCATTACAGATAATACGATTATTGATATATGCCAAGTGCCAGATTCAATACAAAATCCTCTAATGAAAGTGGAAGTGAATTTTGTCTTAAAATCAATGTACATACAGTAAATTTGATATAACTTGTTCACTGCCACTGATATGCATAGATGTTAAACGGAATAAAAAGCAATAAAAAACAATAAAAAAAAGTAAAAAATTTTATTCTGATTTTATTAATCCAGTTTTTGCAAATCAGTTTTCTGTCTGTACTTGGTGAAAATATGCACTTTTGATAGTGGTTACTAAATTTTTTTCAATTTCCAAAATATTTCTTGAAATTATGTATTAATATTGTATATAATTGAAATTCTCAAAATGGGATTTGGATTTTTTTAATCCCATGTTGTCAATTTTATAATCTAAGACATTAAAATTATTATGATTTTGGGATGTGAGAAATGATATTTTTGAAATTTTAAATATAAAAATCAAATTTTCCATTGGATGAACTATAAAATTCTGAAAACTAAAAACATTGTAGATAATAAAAAAATATTGGTTAATTCTGTTAAACTAGAATATATCTTGACTGTTCATTTTTTGTTTCAATTTCATCAAATATATGAGAAAATCATGAAAAACAAAACCTAATCACTCTGAGGTCATTTAAATGGACATGATGCTTTTATTGCTTTACAGCAGCTACACTCACTTCCCAGGAAATTGCAGCCAAACCTACTTTACCCCATAGCATGTAGTATTCAGTGGGTTGCTACAATAAACTATTTGAGGTCCAATTAGAGGAATGTAAAGAATATTATAGCTGTTGACAATATTTCAATAAATTCATGTAATTTTTTTTAATTATTATAAGATGTAACTTAATTTGGGAAAAGTTACATAACATTTGGTTTTTATAATTTTTTGAATATTTTGGTCAAATTTCTTAATTCATGGCTCATTTTATTCAGATGGCATGTCACTACTAAAAATATCAATTATTTCATTGAATGGCTAAAATTTCATATAAAAAAAATTTTTTTTTTCAATTTCATACATGAAATAAAATATTATGAAAAAAATAAAATTCCAAAAAATTGTTTAAATTGTTAGAAAGAGATGAAATAGTCTATAAAGTGAAAATTTCAAAAGATTTGTCAAAAATTAAGCATGATTTCACAATTTTAACTTTTATATTTTTTTTGCATATTAGGCTTAATTATCATAGATAGCTAACAGCAAGAGTTAAACAAATTACATGAATTACATGGATAATTAATTGATGATGAAACAGATTCTTTGCAAAAATAAAAAATATCTTTATAAAATGAAAAAATGACCAAGATTTATGCTCTTTGTTACATTGAAAATTCATTAGGGATATCTGTAACCTGGAGATGATTTAAAGTATTTAGGAGAATGTGTGCAGATTTTTCCATTTTATACAAGGAACTTTACCATCTGCGAATTTTGGTGTGTTTTAAGGACCAATGAAATTAATCATATTAGCTACTGAGGAAAGTCAAAAAGAATGATCATTTGTAATTAAACCATTTTGATCCTTTTTTAATTTTACAATTTCACTGAAAAATCACATTTCAACTCATAATTTTTCAAACTGATGTAGATCGGAAGAGCGTCGTGTAGGGAAAGAGTGTAGATCTCGGTGGTCATACATATTTATGTTATAGATAAGGAATTTTTATTTTTTCAGACTATCTCACTAAGTCCTGCCCCCTTCTCCCAAAAAAATTTATTGGCTCTCTTGACTTTTTTATTAAAAATATTGTATATATATATATATGACTGCACATATTTTAATATTTTTGTAGATATTTAAATATCAGATATTGTAATATACACATATATGATTGAAAATACATTGAGTTGTCATATTGTATCTTTGCAATATTAGTATATCATATGATAGTGGCAGATCCTAGAAAATATCTATTTCTCAATTCTATTATTATTCCATTGTATTAATAAATGATATTCTTTTTTAAAACTTTTGTAAATGACATATTAAGTGGATGTTTGTTTATTATTATAAAATTAGCAGGAATACCTGATGTTGCTAAGGAATTTCAGATACATAACACAGATTATGTACCAGCTAGTGATGATGTCAGGTATCCTGAATAGAAATAAAAAAATTTCAAATTAGTTTATATGAATTTATAGATTAGATTAATGTGAATTAAGCTATCAAATCACACAGGATATTTTTGGCAGCAGCCACTTTTAGAATTCACCAAAGATTAGTCAACACTAATGATAGGTCAACCAGAAGATTGAAAAATAGGGTTCAATGGGCAGGACTCATATTACATGAATTTATAAGCTTTATTGGTAAGTTTACAACGAATTATGTAAAAGTATCATTTTACAATATAAATCATTTACTATAGCATTTGGAATCAATTTTTGGAATTGTGACAATATCATGCCATCACATTGATTATATTACAATAATATCACCTTATTGTTACAGCACTGTGACATCAAAACATAAAACATATAATCATAAAAGTATTAATATGCATTATCTCAAATTCAAATATCATTCTGAAGGATTTAATGATGGCATTTTCATTGCCATTCAAAAATGCCCCACCCTCATAGGGCAGTAGTAGCAAATCTAAGGATATGCGTCAAAATTGGCTAAATTTTTGTAAAAACAACTCTTGCATGCCAATTCAAATATTAATTAAATCATAGGGCAGTAGTAGCAAATCTAAGGGTGTGCATCAAAATTGGCTAAATTTTTGTAAAAACAACTCTTGCATGCCAATTCAAATATTAATTGAATTAAAAATAATATATTAGCTCCAAATTATAAGTGCCTAAAAAATTTGCCAGCATGCCACTTTGGGCATGTATGCCAGAGGTTCACCATTCCTGCCCTAAGGCAATATTGACTCAGGATAGCCTATATTACCTGCACACTTGTGGGAAATCCATATCAAATTTGGACCTGACAGGTCAAATAGTGAAGGAGCAATTGTAAAATAGACAGAAGAGATTGCATTTTATATATATATTTCTTCAATCTAAATTAAAATTTTCTGTTTAAAATAAAGATTACATATTCAGTTTTTGCCTTTATATGTGTATATGAAATTAAATTTGTATTATATATTAATATTGGATTGAGATTGTACATAATTCCTACATTTAATAATTCATTTATCCATATTCCTTCATATAATTAAGCAGTGTGTAAATGAAATTAAATTTGTATTATATATTAATATTGGATTGAGGTTGTACATAATTCCTACATTTAATAATTCATTTATCCATATTCCTTCATATAATTAAGCACTGTTTTGTATTGCAAATAATATGATAGGTCTAAATGCCAATTTTATAAGAAAATAGTTTAATTTTGGATATTTAAATCAGGCAATTCTGATATATTAACATAATACAATATATATATATATAAATAAAGTTGATAAATAACAAATTTTGTTATTTTAATTTTAGTAAAACTCTACCAAAAGGAACAAAGATTTTAATTGGTGATTGCCTTTTAATTCTGAAATCTTCTGCTAAAAACAAGTCTATTTACAACATTATAATTTGCTTAATATACAGTATTTTTTTATAAACAGATTTCTACTAAATTATTTTTAATCAAATGCAAAAGGTAATAAACTTTAAAAATTTCTGATGTTTCATAAAATGATATTTTTTAAGAAATGATTTATTGGAACAGTCCTCTGGAAGAGCTGTCCCGGGTAATGACATCATCATCTAATCTAAGTAATTTTATATAGAATCGGAACAGTCCTCTGGAAGAGCTGTCCCGGGTAATGACCATCATCTAATCTAAGTAATTTTACCACTGATCCAATATGAGAATGTAAGAATGATCCGTATCGATGTTTTGTTCAATATATAAATAAATTGTAAAGAGGATGACAAGAATGAATTACTCAATAAAGAAATTTATTAGCTTACTGTAAGCTAATAAATTTAAACTTGTTACGTGTATTTATGTAAATAAAGCAAACATGGGATTGTAAGTCACTCGAGATAAAAGCCTACGCAAACGGCGACACAGCGATGTGTTGTATCAACATAAGGTTGGCTAAGTGACATTTGAGTTTCTTGTAAAGATCGACGATTGTTTGAAGTTTGTATCATTCCAAAATATTTGGCAAGCTAAAAAAAATGTTATAGAAAAATACTTTCAAATAGATAAAAAGTTGCAGACAAGGGAAAGATTTATACTAATTTTATAACATAATCATTCTTTCTTTATGATGATAATTACTTTTTATTACAAACTGTTTAAAATAACACATTTCAAAAATAATTAAATAAATAATTTCAAATAAGAAAAAAATAATAAATTCATCAATCTGAAATGTGTGACTTATGCAGTAGTTGTTTTTTTTTTTTAATATCATCACTGAGCCTTGGTTTAAGTCAGTTGAATTTATTCTTAACACTGCTTGTAAAAGTTCATCAGTTAATTTTGATCTCAATTTGGATTTAATAATTTTAAGCAAATTATAAGGTAAGCATTACAGATATTCGACAGGCATTTATGCATACAACAATTTAAAAAGGCATAATATGTGTGGCAGGTTATGTAAAATGCTGCCATAACATTACTAGTTCGACAAAAATTTTTATTAAAAATGATTATATAAATTTTATTTCCTTTCTGAATTATTATTCTAAGAATCAATAAATATATTCAACGATATAAATATATACAGTTGAGTATATATTGATATATAAATATTTTACAGGAAATTAATTTTTTTTTCTGTGTTTTTCATTAAATATAAATTTTTTCATTATATTTTGATTTTTTAGTAAGATTAAAAAAGTTAAACAAAATTTCGTATATCACGTCGCGTAATTACGCGTTTTAGAAAGGAATTTTGTAGAACATTTCTTTCTAAAACGCACATTTACGCACACTACTGTCGAAATTTTGGGAATCTGTGGCACTAATGTTTTAGAATAAAGTTTTTAAGAATTGATATGCCCAATTTGATGTAAATCTGTGGTAATATTTTTTAATAACTGGAAGGAGTTTTCCTCGAGTTATATAAGACTTACTTTCCTGGAAGGATTATGTAAAGGGAAATAATTACATTAGCGGGGTTTACACATGTTGGATTTTTATAAATTATGGTAAAATCAAAACATTATTATACGCTGTATATAATCTGCAAAGCAAGGGTAACTATGGTAAAATTAATAATGATAGTACTCACGGTAGTAAAGTTTTTTTTCATATTTTACGCCCCCTTTCTAATCAAGAAGATTACTAAGGGACGGGGCCAGTTCTAACCACGGGCTCCACCCACACCCGTGCAGGGGGTCCAGATGATGAAGGACGGGGATCACCGGGCCGGGTCCAGTACCCCGAGAAAATCGGGGACGCGAACCCGGGGTCCTCCTGCGTGGTACGCCGACAGCGTTACCACTCGGCCATTCGGCCGCCACGGTAATAAATATACAGTAGATACTTAGACAGAAATCCAGACTCAGAGAACTGAAATAATGCAACATGAAGTGACGCTGGCTTTGCAGGGTTTGTGGGCCATACTTTGGGAACCCCTAATTTAGAGCAATATGCCCTTCATTGAAATAAATCGATAACTTATTATTATTTTAAAAAATTTTCAAATCCAGTTAATTAGAAATATAGATACTTAGACAGAAATCCAGACTCAGAGAACTGAAATAATGCAACATGAAGTGACGAGAAAGCAAGATAGAGAACAGGATATAATCATATTGCATCGAGTCATGTCCATTTATGCTTCCAAACAAAACAATTTCATAGAAGTATTTTTTCAGCAGAATTATAAAAAATTTCTATCATTTCCAAATCTTAAGCAGAAATATGTAATAAAGTGTTATATATTTTTGCTTAAATATATAAGAAAAAAATATTTCATTCATTAACATTACTGACATTGAATATAAAGAATTGTATCAATTTTATCTAACTTAAATCATTACTGATATTAATTTAATTTTAAAAAAATTTTTTATATGAAAAATGGTAACTTACCCTTGTTCTTTCATCAATTCTTCCATTTCCACACATTTCAATTCCATTTCTCGTTTTTTCTGATGTGCAAGAATATCTTTATTTGGTACTTTATTTATTGATGCATCTAATAATTTTAATTCATCTTCAGTACGATAATTTATTTTATCTTTACTTTTCCTTATAAAAGATAGATTTCTTTGCACATAACCATTGGTACCACTTCCTCGTGGTGTTGCTAGACCAATCCCGTTATACATGATGATTTACAAAAATTCAGAATATGTGATCTGAAATAAATAAAAATAATATCTATCATTTTTCTTAGTCTCATCATTTCTTGTAATGTAAAAAGTATATATTAATTTGCATGATGAACATTCAAATATTCCAATTTTAATTCCATTTAAACAGATCATAAATATCATTTTTAATAAAGAATATTTTAAAACTCATCATTAAATCTTCAAAGTGAGTATAGTTGAAAAAGATCTAATCAGAGACTGAAAACTTATAGTTTTATTAAATATAATATTTTTGCTTTATTATAAATTAATATAGGTGTCAAAGCAATATAAATATACATAAAGACAAGCCCCAACTTATGTAATCCATACTTACATAGATTAATTTTAATTAAGCTGAAATTGAATAATTTTAATTGAACTGAATTTTAGGTAAATTTTAATTGAAAAACTGAATGTGTGAGACTCAGAATTAATCCAAGATGGTAAATAACTGCTTTACCATGTGTCTTATGTGCTTATTCTTTAATATAACTATTTTTAATATTAAGTCTTTGTGATTCACTAGAATTCTAACACATGCTCTGCCATACAAAAATTCAGTTAACATAGGATTTCATGGAATGATCTAGTTATATAAATTGGGGATTAATTATATACAAATTTCTCATTTTATGAACACTTGTTAATAAATTTTTCTATTAATGAACTATATTAATTTGTATAGGTTTTCAACATACAAAGATAATTTTTGTTTTTACAAAGAAAACATTCAATCATCAATTGATAGTATAATTTCTAAAACTTTTTTGTGTCTTGTTCTATATAAAAAAAATAATTTTTTTCTTGCATACTAAGCTCTCAAATTATTTCATGAAAAAATTCCATCGTTCAAATATTTAATATATAAAAAAATAAATTTTTCTTGCATACTAAGCTCTCAAATTATTTCATGAAAAAATTCCATCGTTCAAATATTCTATTACTAATTTAATAATAAGATAATTTATTGTTTTCATGATTTTTTACTAATTTTTTTCCCCAATTGTATCAAATATATTTTCATATTATTGCTGAATGCTACTAATTCTCCTAATTCTTTAATTAGGATAAAATTATAGTAAATATCATATGCCAATACATGATCATCATTCAATTATTACATATTTCAAAAATTTCTGCAATTATAATAAACTATATAACAATATAAAACAAAGGTTTTATATACGGATATAAATAAGTACAATCTCTAACATAATTATCAATATGTATTTTTTCTCATATGCATATTTGCTCTTTTTGACATTTTTCCAGTTGTGTCAGAAAATGTTAAGCCTTAACAAAATTATCTATATATATAAAATTCAATATCTAACTCTTTTTATCTGTTTCATACAGGTTCTCATACTGTTTGACTTTTGGGAACAAACTTTATAAGGAATTTCCCTTGACCCTGAATGTAACTTAAGATACTTTAGATCAAAACCATGCCATAGGAGTGGGATTGGGAACAAACTTTATCCCTTGACCCTGAATGTAACTTAAGATACTTTAGATCAAAACCATGCCATAGAAGTGGGATATATTGGGGTCATTCTTTATATATGTTTGTTCAGCATAGGGTCCCACACTGTTTGATCTATCAGGACCAAACTACAGGATAGCTTTGGCCGTCCTCGTGAGTAATACAGGATACTTTGATTCAAAATCCTATTAGGATTTTGAATCAAAGTATATGACATATATTTATTATAAAATTCATGTTTATATCTAAAGTTGTAGACATTCTGCAACTAGTCCGAGTAAAGAATAAAAACCAAACACTATGCAGAAATAAAATCTTTATTTCCTAAATAAACATTCCTTTAGGACAGTGTTTCCCAACCAGTGTGTACACTGGTTGGGAAACACTGTGAGCGTCCCACACTTGAGGGACAAGCGTCCCTCAAGTGTGTCGCAAGAATATTGACATTTTTAATAAAAATTAATAAATTAATATACATTCTGCAACTAGTCCGAGTAAAGAATAAAAGCCAAACACTATGCAGAAATAAAATCTTTATTTCCTAAAAAAACATTCCTTTAGGACAGTGTTTCCCAACCAGTGTGTTGCGACACACTAATGTGTCGCGAGCGTCCCTCAAGTGTGTCGCAAGAATATTGACATTTTTAATAAAAATTAATAAATTAATGTGAGATTAAAAAATATGTAAGTTTAATTAAAATTCAATCCTTAAAATGGATAAGTTTTTAATTAAGAAAGAACCAGAAAGTAAAAATAAAAACTAATAATGACAATGGCACTGAAGCAGCTTCTACTAAAAAGGCAAAAATTGTAAATAGAAAATATGACGTAAAATACATAGCATTGGGATTTTCATGGATTGGAGATAAATGCTGTCCTATACCAATTTGCGTTGTTCGTAATGAAAAACTTTCTAATGCTTCTTTGATTCCTAATAAATTACAACATCATTTAGCTACAAAACATCCAAATTTAATAACACAGTGTCCTGATTATTTCAAAAGATTATTAAAATCGTCAAACGAACAAGCACAGTCATTTACAAATAGCATTTTGGATATAAATTTCAACAGAATTTCCAAATATATCAATGAAGGCTTTAAAAGTTTTATTACCTTTTTCTACTTCATATTTATGCAAATTAGCATATTTGTCAATGACGGAAATTAAAAACAAAAAGCATTAGCGACTACTTTCCGTAGAAGAGGAACTAAGAGTTTGTCTGAATTTAAGATGTTATGTGAAAAACAACAAGCACAAATATCACATTAGCTCTAATGTAATTTTACATTTGACTCTTACTACTTTAAAATTTAAAATTTAGTTTTTATGTTTCTTTTCTATGTATGATTTTTTTTTTAAATTGAAAATAATTTCTGTCTTATGTTGTAAAATAATTGAATTATTAGATTGCATTTATATGACTATTTACATGAGTTATTAGACATTATATTTATCTTGCTATAAAGATTTACGTGTGAAAATATTTTGTTTATTTTTTGTCCTGATTTCTGGTGTGTCATACAAACCTGCTCAACTCTGAAGTGTGTCGCTGATATGAAAAGATAGGGAAACACTGCTTTAGGAAATAAAGGTTTTACTTCTGCATAGTGCTTGGTTTTTATTATTTACATGTTTATATCTATCTATTATTAATAAAATATGAGATTTTTATTAATAATATTATTATTAATATATAGATATAAACATGAATTAATAAAATTCATGTTTATATCTATCTAACTATTATTAATCAGCAAAACATGAGCTCTGAATGATGACAAGCATGATGTGATTGCAACATAAAAATGGATGATGTCAATGTGTGGGCCATAATGATATAACGGTTAATAGCATCAAAAAAATTCTGGCATATGACACAATAATGGATAACATCCCAGAACTTCATTAGTGTTTGATGTCATTATGATGTGCAAACAAATGATGCCACATAATTTTCACATATGACAAAGCAATGGATGATATAAAATGTCAAACTGTAGGACATCACAAAAATTTTAATATATGACATCATCATTGCATCCAAAGATTTTGATTTTTCAGCTTTGCTTACAGTTAGAATACGATTTGTAGCTATCAAAAAATTTCACAAACAAGAAACATATTTCCCTATAAATGATGTGCTAGAAATTTCAGAGCAATTCCAAGTATATTGGCTATTCCTTTACATAAATGAATTATTTTTACATATACAGGTAGTCCTTGATTTCCTGTATATGTAAAACAAAATTTAGTTTGAATTCCATTGTAATAATTTAGATTTAGTTAGAAGTCAAAAATGCCTAAAATTTATGGATTTATTACAACTAAATTTTACTAGGACACCATGCATTTATCTTAATAAACAAAAAGCACACTAAACTATAAGAACCAGACACAAAAAAAGAATGATTTCCATATATAATATCATTGGGTCTAGGACTCAAACCCATTGAATTGCATTGATAAATCATAGAATTTACTCATTATATCACTATTGTAAATATGAATCACCATAAGTTGAGAATTATCTATATTAGGTTTTAGTAAAATAATTACTATTAAAAAACTAATAATACATTTTATGGATTTTAAGTATGAATCACCATAAGTTGAGAATTATCTGTATTTTTCTTTTGTATGGTAAGCTTGGTGGCTAAATTTTGATTGCCCCTTATTTCTTTTGTATGGTAAGCTTGGTGGCTAAATTTTGATTGCCCCTTTCCACTTCAAATAAAGGTAGTAAGGAAGCAATTATCTGTATTAGGTTTTAGTAAAATAATTACTATTAAAAAACTAATAATACATTTTATGGATTTTTTTCCAATTTTTTTTTAAACTCTAATTTCTAGATAATTTATTTGAATCAAAACATTTAAGAATTATAGATATATTTAAGACCAATATTGAAAGAAAATTTAAAAATTTTTAAACAACAAATAAAATTATATGTTTATTATCTCATTAAATTTGAAAATTCCTTCACACACAGCAGTATAGAAATTTCAAATTGAATAAGAAACAAGATGAATAGATTATAATTATCAATAACTATTGTGTTAGAATATAAATTGAATTTATTTTATCATTGGAATGTTTTATCATCAAAAGTAGTAATTTTCCTGAACTCAAAAAATTCAATCAGAAATTTTTGTATTAAAATTAATGAGAATTGAGTTTTCTTTTTATGAATATTCACCTAAAATGGATAATTTTCAAAGAACATATTATGTTTGTAAAATGAGAAATACTTATATATAAATTCATAATATATTGATACTTTATAAATGCTTCAATTATAAACAGATACAATATGATGACAGTTAAAACTGATACCAAAGATAATATTCAAATAATAAATCTAAAATTTATATTTTCTCTTATAAATGTATTTAATAACATCAGTGAGTAATAGAAATCCTGAGTCTTAATTGCTATAATTATAAACTCCAAATTTAGTAGGGATGTAAATTCTAGCTCTCATAAAAAAAAATAAAATTCAGAAATTTTAACAGTTTTGTTTGTCATATTAATTTGTATCAAATTACACTTGCAACTGAATGGCATATGTCATATGGAACTATCTACAACTCGTGTTCAAATTTCCCATTCAATTTTAACATTAGTCTATCTGTATATGTGGTGTTGATGATTTATTCTATAGTATAATGTAAAAGATTATATACAATTATACTTCCACTTATTATCATAAAAAGTATAAGTCTTTTATAGCACAAGTTTTACTTTTTCCACTGTAAACTTGTGCTATAAAAGACTTATACTTTGTATAATGTAAATTTCACACATTAGTATCAAAAATGCAAACTTTTTTTATAAACAATAGTAAACAATACAATATTTTAAAATGCACAAAATCTTTATAAAATTTAATCTGCATTTAACAAATATTAATTTGTTTATCATTATTACATTTCTAGTAAAATATGATTAGTTACAGTTATATTTAAAAATTAGAGAATTCTTCACTTTTTGCTGTGACAATATACAGTAATTGCCAATTTCTGCTTTATTGATATAATTACAAATTCATGAAATATAGTACGAGATTCATTTCTGTTCTGTTATATAAAATTGAAATAAAACCTCTTGATTTTTAAGGGAAAAAAATAAAAAAATTTTCCTCAATCAAAAAGTAAATAGACTATTTTATATAAAACAACAAATAGATCGAAAAACATCATTAAATGCTGCTCCATGGCAGTGACTTAAATTTAATCCTGCTGCACCCAGCAGGGCAGCAATGTGCTAATACTGTAGTAGGAATTCACTGATAAGCAAATTGCTTGATTAGCAATTAATCATAATTTTAAGCAAAGTTTAAAATTTATTAATTTACGATACGATCAATAAATTGATAAATGTCTATTATTTGTATTAATGCAAACAGAAAAATACACTGTTCTGACATAATCTATAAAAAAAATCAAATTTAACAAAATTTCTATTTCTAAAATAAGAATAATTACCAATTAAATATTTTGGCATGAGTGTATCATCTTCAAGTGGTAAATATACAAAGCTGTTTGAGATATTTCTGTGTTAATGATAACTGAGGATTTGACGACTGACTGACTTCACAAATAGATAACTATACCAATTTGAGAAAAAATTTATTAACATTGTTTAATTAAATTATTAATATGATACTGAGTTTATTAGCTCACCTGAAGATCATCTATTGAAAACCAAGATGGCAAAATTGGAAATGGAAAAAGTTTGCAACTTGGCTATCATAGTTTCATTATATGTAAATTTGTCTTTTTTCAATACATTATGTAAATAATCTTTATCCCCAGATTGGCATGAAATTATATTTCATCTGTATATAAGTTCATTAGCTTATTTGTACAATCAGTTCTCTATTTTATCTTATCCAGGACTAGTTGTCCATCATCATATAGTAATTTTCAAATACAGTGAAAGATTCCGCTTAATTGGGACACGTTGGGACTAAACCATTTTGGCCCAATTAAGTGGCTGCCCCAATTAAACCAAGTAATAATTTCTAAAATAAAATATGTAATATGTAGGTAAATAAATAAAATAATAATAATAATTAGGTACCTATTTTAATGCTTTATTAAAATAGGTACTCTAATAATTAGGTACCTATTTTAATGATTTATTAAAATAGGTATCCTAATGTTAGGTTTTTAGCAATGTTCTCTGACTTCGCCTTCAACACTTGGCAACTGATACTCACGCCTCGCCAGCTAACTATAGAAAGCCATTGATCTAATATTTCTTCGAATTCTGGATCCTTTCCATCACACTTTCTTTTGGATGTTCCTGGAATTTCTTTCATTTTTAGCAATGTTCTCTGACTTCGCCTTCAACACTTGGCAACTGATATTCACGCCTCGCCAGCTAACTATAGAAAGCCATTGATCTAATACTTCTTCGAATTCTGGATCCTTTCCATCACACTTTCTTTTGGATGTTCCTGGAATTTCTCTCTGTAATGCCCACTCCTTATGCAGTTGATTTTCTTTTTGTAGGAGACAAGATCCTTTCCATCACGTTTTCTTTTGGATGTTCCTGGAATTTCTTTCTCTTTTCCATCACGCTTTCTTTTGGATGTTCCCAGAATTTCTTTCTGTAATTCATCACACTTTCTTTTGAATGTTCCTGGAATTTTTTTCTGTAATGCCCCTCCTCACACAGTTGATTTTCTTGTTGTAGGAGACATGCTATGCTAGCGTTTGGTTTATGTCAGCGAGTCTACAATGGTTTGTATTAAATGGCTGGCTTTTAATTTTATCCAGCAAAGCAATTTTATGTCATTAACAAGGCATTTTTTTCTTACAGCCACTCGTCGTTACCAAGGTACCACTGTATTTATTTTTCATTATTATTAATTAAGAATGTTTTAATTCATTCGCTAGTAATCGATAAACATTTATTATATTTAACTCATCGCTGATTTAATTAAAAAAGATTAAAATATTATATTTAACTCATTAACGATTTAATTAAAGTAGAATAAAAAGTAACTAAAATGATGTTTAAAATAACAAAAAAATAATAATTATTTAACATCTGTACTAAAAAGTAACTTTAGTCTATGAAAAAAGTTCATTGTAAACAAAATCAAAACTTCGAAATCACACGCTTAACATCTAGAAATCACGTTGCACACTTCATCCTAATGGTATATGACATCATTGTTAAGGGTGATCCACTCATTTTAAAATACGATCAAAGATTTGAATACGAACTCAACTCAACTATAGGGAAAATGAAACTTTGTATGGTCGCTTGGAGCCGTGTGACGTAGACATCACAGATTACGCTTATAAATGTAATCTGTGGTAGATGTATTTTAATGGAATTTTTACTGTGATAATATGTACTTTTTTTAGAAAAGAACAGTTATTCAATAACAATAAAAAGAAAATATTTTATTGTTATATATATACCAAATTATTATTATTTGTTAACTTGATATTTTCTGAAGCTACATCATCCTAACGATAATGTCATACTCCAACATCAATCTCGCTTCAGAGTAAAATTTTACTTTACCAGTTGCGATCAAGCACATCGCACCACCGAATCCAACCTGCATTTATATAAGTGCATCAAATAGGCGACAACATGCTGCTTGATGCGCTGTGATGCAGAAATTTTAAACAATAATCCAAGAATCTTATGTAGGTGCATTGCGTTGGATCACTTTAGGTGGATTATTGTAGAGAATTTCTGAATCACGGCTCATCGGGTAGCGCAGTGTCAGTTGTATCTGATGCACTTATACAAATGCAGGCTAGAGTCAGCGGCACGACACGCTCGATCGCTTCAGTTAAAGTAAAATTTTATTTTTTAAATTGATATATTGGTGTCTATATTATTATAATTTATTTTATATGTATATATTTGAAGTTTCAATAAAATATTTATTTTGGCAAATGACATTAATATATCGGTAACTAAAAATCAAAAATCATGTAATTTATCGTTTTCAAATTTTTATCGAATTTTAAGTGCTAAAGTCTGAGGTAGGCTTATACACTGGGTTTAGTATTTTTACCAATTTTCAAACTCGATGTCGGGGGTCGACTTATATTCGAGTATATACAGTATGTTTTATTTTCTGTTTTTAAAATAAATATATGCTATTTGTTTTATATGCGTTTCCGAATTAATTCTCCTATCCTAGATCCCTTCATCACTTATTCACAACCTTATTCAAAAATACACTAAATTTTATCAATACACATTTTTATATACAGGGTGCATCAGCTAAATCCGGACAAATTTCAAATTGAATTTCCCGCCATATTTTACGTCAGTGCTACGATGCTGCTGACGTTTTAGTAAGCCAGACAGACGATGCGTTTGAGGATAAGTACAAAATGGTTGATCAGTTAAGATCTAGTGCAGAATATAATCGGAGAGCAGCAATAATTGAAGGCCTTTGCACTGGACATTCACCTTCCGAAATAATTCGGTTCTTTTATAATCGAAGGCCTTCGCGCTGGACGTTCACCTTCCGAAATAATTCAGTTCTTTAACTTCGCACTGGACGTTCACCTTCCGAAATAATTCAGTTCTTTAACTATGGCTGGACGTTCACCTTCCGAAATAATTCAGTTCTTTAACTATCCAAGATGACAGTTTATGATATTAAAATAATTCGGTTCTTTAACTATCCAAGATCGACAGTTTATGATATTGCTGCTAGATAATATCCAAGATCGACAGTTTATGATGTTGCTGCTAGATATGCGGCTTCAGATTGACAGTTTATGATGTTGCTGCTAGATATGCGGCTTCAGAGAAGTTGACAGCTTATGATGTTGCTGCTAGATATGCGGCTTCAGAGAAGTCTGACAATTTATGATGTTGCTGCTAGATATGCAGCTTCAGAGAAGTCTGAAGAGGTTCTGCCAACCCAGTGGAAGTTGTCCAAAGCCATTCCAGGGGAAGATCGTCAAGGACACCGGAAGTTGTCCAAAAGGGTTCAAGAGCTCATCTCAGGACCCAGGGCAATCTCTCAGGCAGTTGGCAAAAACATTGGGTGTGACTCATCTCAGAGGAAGGACACCGGAAGTTGTCCAAAGGATTCAAGAGCTCATCTCAGAGGACCCAGGGTATCTCTGGCAATTGGCAAAAACATTGAGTGTGGTAGAAACAGATGCATCGAATTGCAGAAGAGGACCTACGGTACAAGTCTTACGTCATAAAAGTTAATTGCGGAAGAGGACCTACGGTACAAGTCCTACATCATAAAAGTACAAACTGTGGAAGGTACAAGTCCTACGCCATAAAAGTACGACAGAACATCATGTCTGATGCCACTAAAACAAAGAGAGTTGCTCGCTGCAACTTGCTTCTGTGTTCAATGTAGAATGAAGCTGCAGGACGCATCAAATTTTTTTCTGATGAGAAAATTTGACAAATTTATTCCCTTATTTCGGTACACAAACAAAGACTTTTTTATTTACATAAATGCATTTTATTAAAGTAAATAAGTGCTAAAATATAAATCGTTGTTTGTGTAACCACGTTATTATTATTATTTTTATTTCTTTTAAGATCGCATTACAAGAAAATTTTCCGCATTATAACCAGAAGATGCAACTGACCGCAAAAGATTAAACTCATTCTTTCTTTTTCTCCCTTTGTATCTCCTACGCATTTGGACTGAAACAGTTTTTTTTTCTTCTTCTTTAAATCGCATGTTGTTATTAACAATCGTCACATAAAAAAAAAATAATTTTAATCTAAAGGGATCCCAAATTAATGTGCAAATAATTTTGATAACTTTATTTTTTTTGTTAAATAAAATTTTGTTTAATTAAATTGTTTATTTGTCCGGATTTAGCTGATTCACCCTGTAGTCATCTGCTGTGGCATCCTCACACTAGTGTCAGGAATGAATTTGTCGAATGATAAGATCCAAGACACCAGCTTCCATATGTTGCAGGACACTTACATTCATAATGAGTTTTAGTACACAAAAGGAGTACACAAATCTTAAGATATATTTCCTAATGTGTTATACAAAGAAAATATATGAAATAATAAATGCTAATATTCAGCCAGAGTGCACTGTTACAGCCATATCAGTTGTTAAAATATTTAAATCCTTCCATAGGATTTAAATATTATTGTAATATTTGCTGTTAAATATTACAATAATAATTATGAAGTATTGAATTTAATACAAATTTTGTTATAAACACAATATTTTTTCTCAAATTTTGTTATAAATTCAATATATGTAGTTATACTTCATTATTTCAGTGGTTATGATCCAGACTATCAATGTAAAGTAGGGTTTGAAATTAATTTTAATTACCGGTAAATACCGAAGTAAAATTTGTGATTACCAGTAATAACTGACAATAAATTTATTTTTAATTAGGATATTAAAAAAAACAAAAGAAATAAAAAATGTTTTATTTAACAGAAAAAAGACTCAAATAAAAAATATAGAAAAATTTCCTTTTATTGAACAAAAAACATATATTCATCTATAGAAATTGAGTAACAAATTCCAACTTTAATTTGACTCCCAAAATATTCAGATAGCTCAGTTTTCTTATTTTGATAATAATTGTAAACTAAATTTTTTTACCTCATTCCCTATAGTTGGTGGATTTTGTCATAAATGTTTGTTGCCAAATAACTTTGAATAAATTCAGAAGTTGCAATTTAATTAAAACTAAATCCTTCTTTGCAAGCCATTTTTGCAATAGCAGAGTAAGACTTTTTAGGCAAAAATCGCACTAAACTTGTCTGTTTCTTGCTTGAAGAAGCACCAGCATTTACATCTTGAAAATCATTGGCATGAATCTTGCTTACATGCCCTCATTCCAGAAGCCTATCCACCAATAGTTTTCAAAATTTTACTGCACTTTAAGCACTCAGCTTTTTCTTTGGTTTTTCTTTTGAAGTAATGCCACACATTTGATTTTTTTGAGACATAGTATGAAGACAAATGTTAGAAAATAATTGATAAAATGAAGATAACAGCACCTTATAGAAATGTCTGAATCAAAACATGTTCAGAACTTCCTAGTTGCTTAGTGCATAACTACACATTATGCAGAGTCTAGTATCAAATTTTAAATGGAGTTTAATTTGGTGATTTAACAATGCAAATATATATTTGAAGATATTGGAAAGGAAAAGATTGGGATTTATATCTCGAGAATATTTTAACCATGTGCAACTTTGAATAAAGTAAAATTATTGTAATAAATATACAAGGTTGTTCAATAAGTTCGCGGAACGGAAATGAAGAAACCAATTTTTATTTGTAAAAATGACTTTATTTTTCAGCGTAGTTTCCCTCAACTTCAATACACTTATTCCAACGGTCTTCTAATTTATGGATCCCTTGACTGTAGTGGTTTTCCGGCAGCTCTGCAAAATATCCCTCCACGACAGCTATTACCTCTTCGTTTGAAGAAAATCGTTTTCCACGGAGATATTGTTTGAGGTGTGGGAAGAGCCAGAAGTCGGAGGGAGCTAAATCTGGCGAATAGGCTGGATGTTGCAACAATTCGTACTTCAATTCAGTTATTTTAGCAATGGTTTTTTGAGCTGTGCGCGCAGGTGCGTTATCTTGGTGGAAAATGATTTTCTTCTTCTGTAATCCGGGTCTTCTTTCACGAATTTTTTCGTCTAATTGATTCAAAAGGTTACAATAATAATCCGAATTGATTGTTTTGCCAGTTTGGAGGTAATCTATAAACAAAATTCCTTTTGCATCCCAAAAAACTGATGCTAACACCTTCTTGGCTGATTTTTGCACACGAACTCGCTTCGGCGCCGAAGAGCCGGGTTCACACCACTCCTTAGCCTCCTGTTTTGATTCAGGATCATGATGGTAGACCCAAGTCTCATCCATTGTGATAAATCGACGGATAAAGTCGCTTTTATTCTTCTTAAAACGCTCCAAATGTTGCTGGCAAAGTCGCATCCGAATGTGTTTTTGCTCCATCGTTAGAGAATGCGGCAGCCATTTTGCACATAGTTTTTTGAAACCCAAATTAACACTCAAAATATTGCTCACTGTGCCCAATGAAATGCCTAAAGCCTCTGCTAAATCTCTTTCAGTCAATCGACGGTCTTCCAATACCATATCCGGTATTTTTCCGATGATTTCCGGTGTTGATGCAGTTTTTGGACGTCCCTCTCGCAGATCGTCTTCAAGGCTGGTACGACCACTTTTGAACAAACTAGCCCACTTGCAAACCATTGTTTTTGAAGGAGCAGATTCACCCAACACATTCACCATTTCGGTATGAATTTCCATTGCCTTTAAACCTTTCTTTACAAAGAATTTAATAACTGCACTTTGCTCAATTTTATCCATATTGAAAAAAAGGCACAACACGTTAGATATAAAGGGCGGTTAAACAATGAATAAATTAACAGATCGAAATGAAACTTTTGACGTGTTTCTAAGAAAGAACAAATATGAAAATGGCGTCGAAGTTTTAGTTCTAATATTGACTAATAGATGGCGCTCCGCGAACTTATTGAACAACCTTGTATATACTAAATAAATAGCTTTAGGACGGGGACAAAATAGAATTTAATTGCTTTTCGCAAACTTAAAATGACTTTAAATTGATTTTATGACAGACATTAAATAAATAAAAATTTGATTTTTAAAGCCAGTAATACCGGCAATAATTACTTCAGTAAAATTTTTATTAATTTTAGAAATTGGTAATTACCGGTAAAAAATTACCGAATTTCAAACCCTAACGTAAAGTGAATCACAGCCTTTTTCATTTACTAATGCATATAAAAGCTTAAAAACATATTTATACTATTATTTATTAAATCATTATCATTGGGCATAAAAAACTCAACCAGATGACATTTTAAAGCATTCACATATTACTTTAGATCAGTAGTTTCCAAACTTTGTGTGTCTGCACCCCCTTTTTCATAAAAAACTGCTTGCCCCTCATTTTCATAAGTCTAATTTTATAAATACTTTCTACTTATAATTTAATACTACAAAACAATATACCATATTTGTAAAATAAAATTCTTATACATAAAAAATATATATATATTTATTATGGTGTAATTTTTAATATAATTTGAACCTTCTCCAGGGAGGGTCACTTTCTCCCTGGAGCAGGTTCCAATCAATAAATGATAATGAAACCTGGTATATATGCTATGCTAATTAGACTATGGGGTTGCAATTTTCATTGAAAAATAAAATAGTTCAAATTTTTACCACCAGGTGAAATTTATCCAAGTAATGCATACAAACTGTGATAATTGCCAGTAGATCATTACAAGCTAATCATTTTGCAATTATCATTGTGCTTTTGGAGAAGAAAGACCACAAATTAGTAGTTATTTTACCAGAATGACACCAATATTTTGGCTGCATTGAGAGAATATTGGCATTTGACAAGAATGTATAAACGACCCAAGTCTAAAAATAGGTTAAAGAATATGAATAAAATGTTTGAAGACACTGGAGATTTTGGTGTGGTATAAGATAATGGCCAATGGTAATTTCCATGAAAGTTGTTGAAGAAGTTGCTGTTGCTGTGGCTGACAGTGCAGCACAGGCCCAAAATTCTTCATCCAATGCCTATCTAATGGAATGTGATTTGTCCATTCCTTAGTCCACTGTTTGAAAAGTGCTGCAGTTCATTTTACACTAGTATCCCCACAAAATCCATATGGTGCAACAATTAAACTGCAAGACTTGCATGCATGCATAGATAGTGCTCATTGATTTTTGGAAATGATGAATGTTGATGGCATGTAGCCTGGGAATATTCTATGGACTGATGAGGTGCAAGCATGACTATGCAGAACTACTGCATATAGGGTATATCACATCCACATATTCTGTAGGAATAGACATTGTATTCAATCTATAGAATGTATGATGTGAATTCACTGCTACTTTTTTTCTTAGTCAATTTTTCTTTGAGGAGATAACACCCACAGGACCAGTAAGGAAAGCCATTATGAATGCACATTACCATAATCTTCTTGCTCAGCATATGATTTCTGCTTTACAAGAGACAGAATGTTTAGAGACACTAATTTATGCAAGATGGAGCAGCACTGCATATTGGTCAACTAGTAAAGGAATTGCTTCATGCCAACTTCAGCAATCAGTGCATAACATCCTTTCCATTCGCTTAGCCTCCACATTTCCAGACTTGAATCCCTATGATTTCTGGCTGTGGGGATATTTGAAAGATTGAATATATCAGAGGAGTATGATGTGTGACTGATTTGAAGGCAAACATAAATTGGCATATTGCAGACATTCAACATGAAATGCTTCAAGTGGCTATTGATCATGCAGTGTTACATATTCAGAATGTAATCAACTTAGATGGAGAATATATTGAAATTCTGTACTGCCTTTTGAATAATAAAGTATTATTATAATGCTGCATTTCTGAATGTATTTTTCATCCATAAAGAGCTATATTTTTGCCAGGTGGTGAAAATTTGAACTATTTTATTTTTCATCGAAAATCATGACCCCATGGCAGGGCTTGACAAATTTCAAAAAGTTGAATAGACAATTGGCTACCACTGCAAATTTCATGATAGCCAACTCAAAAGTGAGACTTGCACGTTGGTAAAACCAGGTAAAGTACATCGTTTAAAAGTGAGACTTGCACATTGGTAAAACCAGGTAAAGTATATCGTTAAATGAGACTTGCACATCGGTAAAACCAGGTTAAGTATATCGTTAAAATCATTTGGAAATTTTTTTGGGCCTATTAATGGTAATAACAGGTAAAGTATACCATTAAAATCAATTTGAAATTTTTTGGGCCTATTAATGGTAACAACATAAATTTTCGACAAGAAAATTGAAGGTTCCCCAGAAAAACATTCCAAAATTTTCAGTCTATAAATTTTAAAGCAAATTTATAGACTGAAAATGCTTTTATTTTTAGCTTATGTTGAATTTACAGTTTGGTGCTTGAAATGTTTTTCTGGGGAACCCTTCAAGTATTGTTCATACATCATGGTAGACATATGCAGCTGTCAGAAGCATTGCATATTTTTTGAGAGGATTTACTTTGGAATTCTATAACTATGTCCGTCTATATGTCTTTTTTGCAATGATGACTCAAACCACATGTCAATGGCATTGTCTGGCATTTTTGTCACCATTTAATGTTCAATGAATCGACTCAAAAACAGCACACAC
>AYEL01080499.1:0-69630 GCA_000484575.1 Olivierus martensii
TTACATGCAAGTGTCTCAAAAGATAAATTAAAAATATGAAGATAACTTCTTATTAAAAGTTATTTTCATTGAAAATCTATTTTGAACAATTAATTTCTACAGTGCCATCACGTACCACGACATGTCAATACAGTTACTTTTAGGTTTCGCGGACAAATTTCTTTAAGAATTTCACATATATATCACTAATATGCTAAATTTTAAATAAAATTAACATGAATAAATAAAAAAAAGAAAGAAGAAGAATCGTCTCAATAATTCAACAAATAATCTCTAAGATAGACATATATCTAATTGCCAAAAATGATTTAAGCGCCTGGTTCCTACACTGACAGAAACACAATAAAATGTGACATTTCACTTTGGAAATAGTCTTTTCTAATAGAAAAACATCAAAGATTTCGTTTATTTTGTTATGAAAACCCAAAATAATTTTAAATAAGACATCTGCTAAATTTGCATATTATACATTAACTTATAAAAAAATTAATAAATTATTAATTTATTATTTTTGGACCACAATTTTAGGCTTGTTTTCATAAAAACATATTTATTTCTTCAAATCATTTAAAAATTCTTCTATATAGTTAAAAAGTTTTGAGATAGAGATTTAAAGTTAGCTTTTTGTTTGTTTACACAAAAGGGTAATAAAACTTTGAACTTCGTTTAGCGCCATGCCCACTCTATCACCCTACCAGGAAATGACATTTTACACCTCATTATCTAGACCACACCCTCTACTGTCAGTAAAACAAAAACATTGTAGAGATTGACCAACAGCAAAATATTTATGATGATTTTGAAATATGATACTTTGTTTACATAATAAAAATGGATCGGATTATATTAAATTCAATAAAAAATCAACAAGTAAAAATAATTGTATCAGAATTGTTTTATTTGATAGAAAACAGATATAGAAATGGAATAAAATCAATATTTTTGGAGGAATGACAAAAAAATGTTTTTAATGAGGCATTTGATTACCTGGAGTGTGTACAAAACCAACTACAATGTGACGTATTTTTTTTTTCGTCTACCTGCGCTAGGTTAAATGACCCCACAAATAAAAATCACAGGTAGACAGATCGGGTGATTGGGGAGGCCATAAACCTGCGGAAAGTGTACGTTCTACTCCAAAAGTTTCATGGACATAAGACATTGAAAACCGTGAAGTATGCGCCATAGCTCCATCTTAGCACCGTTCAGATAGCTTCAAATATCACGTTTAGTATAACACGGGGCCTCTTTTATTTTGGCCACCCTGTATAACTTATATTTAAAGTAGATCTGATTATAAAGTTGTACTTATTTAATATTTTAAACATAATGATACCTCCAAAATACACAATGCTGAGATATATAGTAGATATCTCTCTCTTCATTTTTTCTTTAAACATTGTTTTATTGATCTCAAATTCATTAATGAAATTGAGAATTAAATCCTTAACTTCAAACACTAAGTACTTCTTTAGTACTTAGTAACTTCTTATTATAAGTAAAATTTAGGCCGTGTTTGATTTCTGAATGTCAGTTACTTTTGTTTAAAAATAGATAATCTTCAATTTTATTTAAAAGCCAAAAACATCTCTTAGCAGTAGTTCTTAACTGGTGTCTGCAAACTCATCAGAAGTGTTGTGTGAAATTTTGAAATACACGAATATATGAATACAATATTGGCTTTTATACTTAGGCTATCTTTTTTTAAAAATCATATGTTAAGAACTGCTTGTATATATTTAATTTGAACACTGAATCGCCTTATATAATTTGTATAATTTGTTGATTTTGGTGTCCTACAAAAATTTATAATGTTCCACAACTCCAAAAAAAGTTAGACCACTGATTTACACTAAAAATATTTTTTTAATCAGCACTGTTGTTGCCTAATAGTGCTTATTACTTATTTATACTGCAGTTATAAGAATTAATTTGTAGAACATTTTGTTTCTTCAGAAAAAATAGAAATACTAATTTGTTTTTTGTTGCCAAAAAATATATTATTGCTTAAGTACAAGTAAAATTGAAGGTAATTATTTATTATTATAGTAGAAATTTTAACAATTTTTTGTAGCTTTTTAATAATTTATTCATCTATATATATGAATAATTTTGATATTTTAAAATACCAAATTTATATTTCTCTAAGAATCAATGCATTTTTTAATAAAATTAAATATTAGAAATCAAATATATAAACCTACATAATTTGATTTTACATGAAAAATTATAATACCCAAAATTTCAATTATTCAACTAAAATGATCTGAAATGTAGTCTGATAATGCAGAAATTAGCAAAAACACAATTGCAGTTTTATTTTACAAAATTTTTTCTTAAATATTATATGATATAAGACTTCAAGTAAATTATAGCTGCCAAGTATATTTAGCAACTGTTTTTATTAAATGTTGCATGTTATAATTTGTTTACCTTCATTTTTTTTCTTTTTAATGCTTTAAGTTTTTAAAAGTAATTTCCCCCTCTTGTGTTACCCAAAAAAATTTAGGTGGTGTACAAGACAACACCAATAAAATTGTGCATGCAGACCATGCTTTTGCTAATTATGGATGTCCACTATCTGTATTGTCTTAGCAGTAAAAATGAACATTTAAATTCTTCAGTAAAAATCATTGTCACAAAGATAATTAGATAAAGCAGAATATCAGATGACTGAAGGCTAGATAATTGAGATTTTATTTATAATTATTTAGTACAACATTTCAATAATTAGATTATATTACAACATATATAGTGAATATGATATTTAGCAGTATTCATAATTATAATAATTGCTATAACAGTAAAAAATGTTTCTTGTAATCAGATTAATTTAGATTTTTGATTTATCCAAAGTAATTTAAAAATTTATTTAAGAACATGATTAATGATATACGATAACAGTATTATAATATGGACAGCCAATATATACATTTTATTTTACTCACAACATAGTTTTGTACATTGTTTTTCTATTGCTGTGCTGGAAGTAGGATTATACTCAGCAAATACAAAGATGAAGGATGTCATTATTATTCAGGATGATCACTAATAAGAATAAGGATGCAATGATGGATATAAAAATGGTGAACTTTGGTTAATGTTACTAATTAATGGGTAAAATTGCAAAAAATTATATTTTCTGTCATAGTTGGGAAAAATCTGTCATTTAATAAGTGCAGTGAGATGATATACTGTAATACATATTTAACTTCTTGCAGTCTGGATCATGTCTGTTCCTACTTGAGTTTATATGCATTTCATTGTACCAATATTTTTAATTCTACTATAATAATTATACAATAATCAATATAAATTTATTTAAAATTACAATTAATAATGCTTTCAGGAATGTCTTGCAAAGTTCATTAATATACAAAAATTAAGTAATGGGTGGAATAATAGAATAGGTTAGTAGCGTAGCACTCTTTAATATCTTAATTTTTTCATAGTGCCCCTAGACCAAAGAGACTATCAGTAACTATCAGTTTTAAGTCTGACAAATGTGGAAAATCACTGTTTTCCTTAAAAATTTAAAATATCCC
The DNA here is from genome assembly GCA_000484575.1 of Olivierus martensii. Taxonomy (NCBI): domain Eukaryota; kingdom Metazoa; phylum Arthropoda; class Arachnida; order Scorpiones; family Buthidae; genus Olivierus; species Olivierus martensii. Next base: position 3,546 of record AYEL01080499.1, read on the forward strand.
ATGATGTTATAGAATGTCTTGAATTTAAGAACTGTACATATAAATACAAATTTTTTTGAATAAAAATACAAACATTAAAATAATTGTGCAAATTTTTTCCCTTCATTTGAGGTTTAACGTATGGTAGAAACTTTTACTCTCTTCATTTCTTTCCATTTAATATGGAGAAAATATCCATATTTGGATACAGCATATGATTTTTTTTGCATCATTAAAACAAAATTGAATACAAGACAGAATTGAAATTAAAATAGAATATGTGAAGTAAAATCTAAATATTGATGCTTTCAATTTTTTGAAAACCTGAATAATATCTTTTGCAAAAAAAATTTGCTTGTATTAATTTTGTTAAATTATAAAACTAATATTTCTGTAATATATTAACTGTTTAGAACTTAGAATATTTAAAAAATTATTTAGATATGTAAGTTGATAATATCTATTAATCTGCTTATTATATATATTAATATCCTATTTATCATAGTTTTTAATTATGGAAAATATCTTCAAAATAAATTTAAATGATTCACATTGAGCTAATTTTACAGGAGAACAGAAAAACAGAAATTTAGTTTTTTTTTTCTGTTACTATAAAATTTGTCTGACGTATATTTTTTATATATGAAATATATAATTTATACAGAAGTATATATTTACAGCTGCAACTTATAATTAAAGCTATGTTTATGTTATAACAAAATAGTTATCAAATCACATTAATAATTAACTCCTGAAGGAAATGCTTTTCTAGCAATAGAGCAAACATTAAATTAGCAACAATAGAGAACTTGATCATTAACTTAACCATTTAAAAAGCTATACAGAAAATAAATTTTTAAATCTTAACTTGTAATAAAATAGTACTAATATAAATATTTTAAATATGAAAAATTTAATTTGTTATATAGTAGAATGCCACTTATCCAACCAGTTTATACCAAACTGTTGAGATATATGATTTTTCTGAATAATTATTAGTTTATATAAGAAATGCTCAAAAAATATTTGATCTATAATGGAAATTTTTTTGAAATTGACAATCTTAAGTAACAACTTTCTGATGGAGATGGAAACAATAGAAATTTTACTTTGGTTATAAACTGCACTACAGATGTGTGTGAAAAATGCAATACTTTTTATAGTACTATAATTTTTTAAAACAAGTAAAATAATTGTTATAAATATTTAAAAATCCTTTTATAATACTATATATAAAAAAAAGGAAATGGTCCAATAGAAAATGAATTGTAAATCTAGACAGCAGTTAATCATGTTAGAAAATAATACTGCAGTTTCTGATAAAAATTATCATCATGAGAATTATTTCTATTTTAGAATTAAAATATATGGAGACTTCCACATTATATTGTTGATTGTTTTCTTAAATTTGAGTTAATAATGTATTTTTAGAAATTATTTAAAATTTACATAATTCTTCAATAAAAATTTATTTTTACATATTTTTTTTCTGGTTCTATATATCAACTACAATTTTATAATGTGAATACATTATATTAAAAGTTAATATTTTTTGTTGATTATTTTAAAATTACTACATTAAATAAATTAAAAAAAAAAATTAATTCAAGAAAAACTGTATTTACAAATAAAGCTAAAAAATATTTATTTATTTAGAAATTATAAAATTTTAAATTTAGAAAATAATTACTCGATAAAAATGTAATCAAAATTCATCAGATTATATTTTTCAAAAAAGTTTTTTCTATATTTTTTTCATAAATATGGCAATAATTTATTTGCATCATATAAGATTAAAAATACTGATGAATAAATTATAAATAATAATGATGTTTTAATAAATTTAAATGCTTTAATTTTTAATGAAAAATTTAATTTAATTTCAAAGTTGCTTTGCACATTTATCAGATTAAGTTTGAGGATATGTCAGAGAATCTTTAAAACGTGCTGGACATAAAATGCCAGATTAAAGAAGTTCTTCCTGTACTTAATTGTAATTATTTCTAATCAAGTCTGAAATGATATACTTCATATTAAATTTCATAGGAAGATAGATAGTATACATATAAAATAAATAAAACAAGTTTCAAAGAACTAAAATAATAAATTTTAATAAAATACTTATTTTTCTTTTCCAAAAAATTTTAATTTTCCAAAAACTAAAAAATATCTTCAGAATTCAAAATTAGGACAAAGAAATAATTCAAATATAAGTAAAGGTTGCCCTTCATATAAAATCTTGTATAGTTGTGAGAATGTGCTATATGAGATTAAAGTTTACAGCAAATTCTAAACAATGTTAGAACAAATTACATTCTATAAATTCCATGTTAGATGAGGATTGTTAAAATTTTTTAATCATGATTGAGAAAAACAGTATTGTAGAAGTATTGTAGAAGTATTGTTATGTGGAGGGTTGCTTGTAAATTAAATAAATAGAATAAAAAAAATCAAAAAACCTTCTGAACAATATAAATGTAAAAAAATTGAATACAATATATTTAACTAATAAAAGTTCAAAGAGACTGCATTAAACACAAACTAAAAAATAATACTCTAAAGCCCTTTAGCAGTCAAAAATCTTTTGACTGCTAAAGGGCTTTTGAGTATTATTTATTAATATATTTAACTTGGAATTAAATGCTGAAGGTGATTCATTTGAATTTGAAATGTTTCAATATATGTTTAATGCTTTCACTGTCATGTCCTATTTGACTGATCCTTGAATGCCAAACAGATTTATGTTAAGCCTAATAGATGTTTGAGTAAATATATTTTTATTTATTTTTGTTATTACTGAATATATTTAGTTTTATAAGAAATAAATTAATTTTTCTTAATTATTTTTTTAAAAGTTGTTAGAAATTCGTTCTCTCAATGTAAAAAGTTGTTAGAAATTCGTTCTCTCAAAAACTAATTTATTTTTAAATGTATTAAAATATTCATTTTTAATAGACTGTATTAATTAAATAATAAATATAAAAAAATTAAATATATTGAAAAAAATTTGTTGTTAGAAAATGAGAAGGTTTAAGAATGATAGGCAGTACTCAGATGGGAGTAAACTATAAACAGTGATAAAAATATCAAGCAAAGAAAAATGTTCCAACTTGAAGGAACTATAGTTCATAGTGGCAGCCAATGGGTTAATTTGGTGAAGAGAACAGATATTTTCTTCCTAATAAGTAATTGTTTGATTGAAAACTTAGTAGATAAAGGTAGATGGTATCTTATACTTTATTAATGGAATAATCAATCTATTATAAAATGTTTAAAAAACTATTTAATGAATAAATTTGAATAAATCTCTCTTGTTTCTCTACTAAATGTTCCAAACTTGTAGAAATAAAATCAATCCTGGTTATAAATGATCAAATTATTACATAATTACTACTGGATGTGCCATTTTTTGGTGATATAATCTATTGGATGTTAAGTGTAGAATTTTAGTATTATACTAGTTGATTATAACATTGCTTGTATTCTTTACTGCAGAATGTAGTAGTATATTTGTTATATTGGGTATTCTATTTGTGTAATTCATTCGTTTTTTATCTTGTAATGCCAATGTAAGATGTTATACTAAAATTGATGTGTTTTATGACTATTCAATTTTTCAAATAACAATTTTTATTCTTTATCCTAACAACAAAAATATCTTGGCCATATCCTTGTGTGCAATACTCAAAGAAGGAAGAAAAAAATAAGAGAAAGACAAAAAAATCAAATGGTACCATATAAATTTACATTTTAGATATTTGTTCCATACCCAAATTTTGTATACCAAAATGCAATAATTTCACAAATACATAAGCTCTTAACAGGAACTTTTTGTGAATTTGTAATTTATTTTTTTGCTTGATCAGAAAAATAATATGATATATGGCTTATTTTTTTTGAGTTGCAAATTCATTTTAATAATAACTGTATGCTGGCCAGGAGATTAAATGACTTGTAATTTTTTTTTTATGCTGTTAAAACATGTTACTGTATTTTTAGTAATGTCTCTTTCTATATACTCATTATGGGTTTCTAATTAGTTAATATCAATTACTGGTCTGGTAAATAGCCAACTTCTCTAACTTCAGTTATATTTCTAAAGTTACTAAAAATGATGGTATATTTTATTGCTAAAATATGAGGGCAATCCCAAAAATAAGGTCTCCTATTTTTTGGGATGTAGTGAAACTGTTAGTACGGTTGTTGGCTTTGTGAGTGGCACTTCCTACACCCCCAGATAATCATGCGCGCCCTTCGCTAGGATGCTCAGTCTTGGCTTGGCAGCCATTCAAAATGGAGCTCCCATTGATCGCTACCACCAAGTGCGAACTTTGAGCAGTTTTTTTCTTTTTGAACGCAAAAGGCGTTCAACCGGTTGAAATTCATCCCCAATTGACGGAAGTGTATGGACATCATGCATGGATGTCAAAGACATTTGCAAGTGGTGTAGAGAGTTTACAGCTTGTCGTACTGGAATTTGCGATCAAGAAAGGAGCGGTAGACCGTCAATTTCTGACGAGACTGTCACAAAGGTTGAGGAAAACATGCGTAAAGATCGGAGATCAGTCTGGATACTCTCTGCATGTTGATTTCTGAGGTTTCCCAAAGCACCATCCACAGGATTCTAATGGAAAAGTTGCAATATCGGAAGGTTTGCGCAAGATGGGTACCGCGTATGCTGACAGAAGACCACAAATGGCAACGAGTTGATTCTTCCCGTGAATTTCTTTGCTGCTATGCAGATGAAAAGGACAACTTCTTGGACTCGATTGTCATGGGTGATGAAACCTGGGTATTCCACTTTACACCTGAGACCAAACAACAGTCACGCAAGTGGTGGCATCCCTCTTTGCCCAAGCTGCAAAAATTCAAACAAACAGTCTGCCGGTAAAGTCATGGCAACTGTGTTTTGGGACTGGAAGGGGGTATTGTTGGTTGACTTTCAGCCTCTGGGACCACAATAAATGCTGACAGGAACTGTGAAACACTGAAGGAACTCAGAAGGACAATTCAGAACCGGAGAAGATGGATGTTGAGCAAGGGCATAAGCATTCTCCACGACAATGCCCGCCCACACATCGCTGGTCAAACCATTGCTCTCCTGCAAAACTTTGATTGGAACATCATCACCCACCCACCATATAGTCCGGACTTGGCACCCAGTGACTACCACCTGTTCCCTAGGTTGAAAGAACATTTGTCTGGACGGCAGTTCTGCTCCGACAACGAGGTGAAAGATGAGATTCAACACTTCCTGAAGGATATGGTGGTGAAGTGGCATGATATGGCCATTGTAAAACTGCCACAACGTCTATAAAAATGCATCGACCGAAATGGCAATTACGTAGAAAAATAAGGCAGTCTTCAACTTTTAAATTGATGTAAGTATTATAGAAAATAAATGGTTGTTTGTATATCTTATATATATAATGTAATAGTTGCCTATGCATTTACATTATAATAACAGTTTCCTATGCATTTCTATAAAAGTGAATTCAGAAATATCTGCAATACATACTTATCAATCTTAAGATTGATAAGTATGTAATGCATCTCGCTTATAATAATTAAAATGATATTAGAACAAAGAATGTTCTCAGAACGATTTAGGGTTTGGGAATGTCAATAATGAATAAGTATAAGAACCTGAAGATGGCTCTAAATAGCCAAAAATGTTTGTTCGTTTATGTACAAATTCTTGCTTTATTACATTATTATTTCGAAGAAGATGTTTTCTCTCTGCTAATTGTGCTTTTATCATTATAAGCATAAATTATACAGTTTCAACATTGGTATATGGAAACTGCTTGAATGAATTTTTCCTGATCAGAAGTATTCTTCACATCTGTATCAAAATCTTGAAAATCCTTCATGCTCATGCATGAAGGATTTATTCTCCTAATAATAAAGTTCATGATTATTTTCCCTTAGTTTTCCAATAATTGTATGGTTCTGATGATGTGAATTTAATTTGCAATGTAAAATTTCCATTTCTTATTAAATATCAAAGTAATGTATTATAAAAATACACCAATAACTGTCATATAATGTGATGGTAAGGCTCATACAAAAATTTCATGTAGTAGGAAACTATAATATTCTAAACATTTGTTAAAATCATGTTTTATAAACACTGTATTGTATGAGGATTATCACAATTTTCTAATTATTTTAAAACAAAACAGTCCTGAAGAAATACAACTGATCTTTAACTTAAGTTCATTCATATTTGCAACAGTGATGTAATCAATAAAATTTGTGATTGGTCAGTGCTGTTCCATGGGTTCAAGTCCCTGACCCAGTGGTCTGATAAATGGACAACATCTGTTTTTTGCATCTGATTCTTATGTTCTTTGTTTATTAAGTTAATGTATAGTGTCCAATAAACATTAGTAGTGAGAAATTCATAAATTTTGTGCATTTACAACTTGACAGCAGAGTTCAAATTGAACTCTCAGTAAGTTAAAGATTTATCTGTATTGCATTATATTGATATGGCTTATCAAATTTATCAATTTTATTGTTTAGTTCAACACAGATTTTACATTTTTAACGAATTATGTGAAATTAGGTTCATTTAATAAATCTTTGATAAATTACATTTGCTTTGTTAGATGTTAAATTTTTCCTGATATAATAATATAAGCTCACATTTTGTATAAAAATTACATGTTTCTTTTAATTTACACAAGATAAATGAAAAATGATGATGATAGGTGAAAATTATAAATTGAAAACTCATTCCCCATTAATTCCTATATAAAAATTTCCAATTGGTTCAAAAGTATTAATATAAATACAATTGTGGAAAGTTATATGAACTGCCTATAACACTATTTTATTAACTAATATAGAGCACAACTGCCAATTGTGCTCTATATTAGTTAATAAATACAATTATCTATATTAGAAAAATAATTTATTATAATAATTATTATATACAGTCAATTCTCATTATTTGCGGATTCCGTATTTGCGTATTCGACTATTCACAAAAATTTATTTGTAACCACAAAATCAATATTTGTGGAGTTTTCATGCTTATTTGTGGACTCCCACTGAGTGGTGAAAATACTGTAAACACTCTCTCTCTCTAGTAAAGGTAGTTGTTTGTTACCAAATTTAGTTTATTTGTAACCACAAAATCGATATTTGTGGAGTTTTCATGCTTATTTGTGGACTCCCACTGAGTGGCGAAAATACTGTAAACACTCTCTCTCTCTAGTAAAGGTAGTTGTTTGTTACCAAATTTAGTCTCTAAATCGGTTTGCCAGAAAATTTCTCATTACCTATCCTTGCTCATTACCTCCACAGACAACAGGTAGGCCAAAAGCCTGTTGATATTGTCTGCAGGTCCCATAGAAGAATGTGACCCTATGTTTGAATGCAGCCTCAAATTTAGGTGCCTAACTTCCTGTGCATTTGCTCCTTATGCCGAAATTTTAGAACATCTGTGGCAAAAAGCGACGCAGACAAGGCTGATGCAGTTTTCAATTCAGTTCAGAAAGACAATATGTCAGCTGTCACATCACAGACATCTTGCAACATCAAAAAACTATCAATCAAAAATAAGATTTTATTTTGTAGTTAATGTTTTAAAAAATTAAATAAAGATTACTGTAATTATAATACTATATTTAATTTTTAAAAATATTAACTAAGATTACTGTAATTATAATACTTGTTAATGTTTTTAAAAATTAAATAAAGATTACTGTAATTATAACACTGTATATAGTACTCTAATGTTTTAAAAAATTAAATAAAGATTACTGTAATTATAATATTGTATAGTTTTAAAAAATTAAATAAAGATTACTGTAATTATAATACTTTATATAGTGGATGTAGTACTATACACTTCATATACTCTAATTATTTGTAAATAATGTAATACATATTAAATAAGGTATTTGTAAACAGAAAAACACACAAAGTATGAAAATGTTGGGAAGAAAAGTTTGCAGAACCTAACTTTATATTTCCCATAGGCACAATAGTTCACTATTCGCTAATTCAGTATTTGCAAAGAATTTACAGAACGTAACTACTGTGAATAGTGAGAATTGACTGTATTTAACTTATTAATTGCTATTTACTCTGAATTTCAGAACCACTAAGTGCTAAATGATCTTGGAATTTAAGTCTAACAAAGCAATAAATTTACCAATCGTGATTGTATTTATTAAAAATTTTCAAATTTTTATCAAATTTTGTCTGTAATTCTCAACATCTTCATTTTGTTAACTGGTTTTGTCTTTTCCAATAATTTTTCTGGAAGTTAGTACTGATATTTTCAGTTCTATTTATTAAAAATCCATTAGATTTTATTATTGTAATTATTTTAATAAAATTAATAGAAAAACAGAAATTTACTTGTCTAACCAATTTAATGATTTAAATATCTTCCAATAGAATAAAAATTTACTGTTATTTTTTAAATTTATGTACTGATAAAAAATTTATTAAATTTACATAGCTGGAATGTATGATCATTGCTTTATGAAGTTAAAGTGTACTTGCTCTGTTTTGCAAAATCTCTTGAAAAACAAGATGATATTCATATCAGTACAGTATATCTCAGCCTTATGCAGAAGTTTTTTGACAAATTAATTGTGTAAGTCCAATAGTGCTTAAATTCAATATATATGAATGAACACACTAGCAAATGGAATGAGAAAATTAAATTTAAATATTACGGTTACTTATATAAACTGCTTAAACTTATATCCAAATTCTTAACTTAAACTGCTATTTCTCATTTATCTAATAACCAAGCGCTATCAGCAGTCTTAAAATTTCTTTAATTTAATTAATAAAACAAATAAAAACGTTTCAGTCATTCTCAATTTGACCCTCTTCAGTTATTCTCATCACAATTTGATCATTACAAGAAAACATTCAAAAAAGAATAATAATCAAACTTTAATGGAAATAATTCAAATTAAAAATCAATCTTTCTTTTTGTTGCCATGGAGACCCATAAATTAATAAATGTCCGCATTTATTTTTTAAAGTACTCTTTCTAATAAATCATAGTAACTATTTTGGTCACTTCTTAATCAATAACATTTTTTGTTTTAATGTATATTTCCACGGTAGGGCTAGCCCTTTACTCGGATAATCATTAATGACATTTTCGTTCTCTGATCTTTTTAATATTTCCAGCGTTTCATTCAATAAAGCCTCCTCCTTACTGCCACAGGGTTTTACCACTTTAGCCTCCTTCCATTGTATGTTGATATCCTCCTCGTATACTCTTCTACTTAGCGCCGTGTTCATTTTGCCTGTTCTTACATCATTTTTATGCTCCTTTAGCCTTTTCTCCAAAGTTCTCATCATCCCTATATATTTTTCTTCTGTATTAGTGCTCATATTTATCAAGGGTATCACATACACTCCCGACTTATCTTTATTTTCTATAACATCTTTATTGTTTTTAAACATCTCATATATTGTGGGGTTCCTGGTTGGGGCCATCTTTGTCCTTGTCTTTCTTGCCAATGATTTCATTACTGGTAATTTTGAGGTTTCATACGGGATCGGTACATACATTAGATTTTTCATGCTGCCCTTGATTTCCGTTTTCTTCAGTTCTGGTAAATTCTGGTGGACATTGGGTTCTCCTCTCTACCTGTTCTTTTATTCTCTCTAGATACTTCTTACTATATCCGTGGTCTTGTCCTGTCTTCTCTATAGTTTTGTACTCTTCTGTCCTTGTCTCCATATCCGAGCAGTGGGTAATCGCTCTCCTATATAATGCTCTAATGGCTGATTTTTTTATAGTGCTCTTTGTCTTTTGACCACCTTGGGATAAGTATTGGTATAGTAGTAGGTTTTCTATATACTTTTGTTTTATATGTATCTTCTTTTGTTATTTCCACATCCAGATAATGTATTTTCATATTAGTTTTTGGTCCTGAACCAGTTTTAGACCTATCTCTGGTATATCAAAACATTTCTGGAGGTCCCCAATGTTATCATTATCTTTCCATATTACAAATAGGTCATTGACATAGCAAATATAAAAGGATATTGAGGCTTTGAATGAAGATACTATATTTTTCTCTACCGTTCTTACTAAGATTTCTGCAAGGACTCCTCCCATTGGACTACCTATCGGAACTCCTACATTCTGCTTATAATACTTACCTCTATAGGTAAAAATATTGTTGTAACACACCAGGTGTGCTAACTCTCTCAAAGTAAATGCTTTGGTTAATATCCCTGGTATTTGTTCCAGCAGGAACCTGTAAAACGCAATGCATGTCGGGGCAATCTTGATCGAGGGATATAATTTCTGGAAGTCATACGTGGTCATAATTTCATCCATGTTTGAAGTCCTCTATCATTCTCTTTACGAAGCCCTCTGTGGAGTTTATTGAGTACTCATAACCCTCTAGGCGGTTTTTTTATTTGTTTTATTAATTAAATTAAAGAAATTTTAAGACTGCATAGTGCTTGGTTATTAGATAAATTAAACTTATATACTTAACTATAAAGATAACAGCACTTTTTTGCAGTTAAAGAGAATCATTTATTAATAGAAAAACTGTGCTAACGTTTTCGGTTTATTCAACCATCATCAGGCACAAATTCTAATTACAACTGAAATTGAAATTGAATGCTTATATGCGTTTCATATTAATATTTAAATTTCCAAACATAATTATCTCTAGGTTCTATTATTTGAATTAATTTTTCGACATAAAGCATAATACGGTATTAAACATATATTAAACATAAAAAGCACTTATGGCTTTAAATTTAATTTAAAGCGATAAGTACTTTTTTTTTACAAAAATATAAATGGTTTGATGAAATTTTCTTTAATGTTTTATGGAAATTCTACAAAAACTTAACTTTCAAATCCATGTATCTTCGAAATTGTATAAATTGAAACTATAAGTCAGGAACTATATATGCTATTGTTGGATTCTATACCAGATCCTCTAGTGAAAGCAGAATTGAATTATGTTTTAAAATCAATGGAAATTCCAAAATCCAAACTCAGTGAATTTGATATATCTGATAAATCAGTGAAGAAAATAAGCAAAAAAAAATCATTGATTTAAACTAATTATAATAGATAATTGATCTATAATGAAACAATTTCTTTTCAAAAGCAAAAATTGTGTGTGAAATGAAAAAGTAATACAGTGAAAACTGACTTTACAACCACCTATACAGGGTGTTCCTAAAGTTCACCAACAAACTTTCAGGGCAGGTTCTACTTATGAAAATAAATAAAAATGTTTAATGAATATATGGTCTAAATGGAATCATTTTCCAGTTATAACCCTTTAAAGCTAGCCAATCACCATCGAGTACACAAGTATCATGCGTGTCACGTTGCCAAGACAGGTCGCATTGCGTCGCTCTCCTACTTACTATTGGGCAGTAAGAAGGCGAGCGACACGTTTTGGAAATGCGACATGTTGTGATGTTTTGTGTACGCAATGGTGATTGGCTAGCTTTAAAGAGTTATAACTCGAAAATGGTTCCATTTAGACCATATGTTCATTAAACATTTTTTAAAAATGGTGCAATTTAGACCATATGTTCATTAAACATTTTTTATTTATTTTTCATAAGTAGAACCTGCCCTGAAACTTGTCGGTGGACTTTAGGAACACCCTGTATAAGATGATCACCTGACATGACGACCATGATTTTATGGGAACTAAATTTTTCGCATAGAAATAATGCTATTTGTAATACACTCAATAAGACAAACACCTCCCTAACACAAACCATGACTATCAGTTTTATGGACCAAACATAAACTGAAATTGTCTATGATGACCAGAAATTTTTAACATCACAACTAATTTATCATCTTTATTGCATATATCAGTACTGTTTTCTGTTAAACTTAAATTTCATTCAAATTATAAGCCAAAACCACTACATTTGAAAAATATTACCGTGGGAATTTTTTCCCCATCATTCATAACACAAGATTGACGTAGAGCACTTGAATGATGAAATTATGGCCTCATTTCTACTTTAATGCCATATCTTTTCATATGCATGTTCCTTAGACTTGAATCTATGATATGATATAATTAAATTTTATATTAAAAATGTTAAAAATCATAACTTGAAGATCTACAGGGAAAGTAAAAAACAAACAGCCACCGGATCCGAATATTTGTGTTCTATGCAAGCATATTAAGCAAATGTGATCTCATACACATGTAATGCTATCACTGCATTTTGACGTTGAAACATGGCTAAACGGAAAATTAATGCCATGGATTTAGAACAACAGATAAAAGTGATTGAAGATGACAATAAAGCTCATTCTCAACAAGGATTAGCAGAAAAATTTAATGCGGGGAAAACACGGATTCAAAAAATATTGTCTCAAAAAAGAAATTCTAATTAAATGGAGGAACAACAGAAATCGTAACCTTAAGGGAAGATACCCTGCGAAAATCAAACAATAGATGAACTTGTGTGGAAGTGGTTTCATCAAGCTCATGCAAAATGCATTCTTATATCCAGACCAATCATTCAAGAAACAACCTGAGAATATGCAAGTGATGCAAGAAATGAACTGTTTAAAGCAAGCAATAGATGTATCTTTTGCAAAAGCTTTCTAATCTAACATCGTGTTTTGAGCAGTTTGTGGAGAGAATCCAGTACCTGAAGAGGATGTGCAGGATTGGCTATCATACATATCATCTATCAAAATAATAATGGGAAAAGACTAAGCCCTATTGATAGTTTTTCCATATTAATTAAACATATCATGTTTTTGAACAAATGATAAATTGTTTTATAAATTAATAAAAACAAAATATATGTTTTTGTTACAAAGTGTAATCATTTTGTTTCATTTAATTTAAACATGCTATATTGTAATTAACCAGTATAAGCCGCCACCTGTCTAAACGACCAGTTTTTGCTGGAACAGGAGGTGGTCATCTTATATAGGTTCTACTATATAGATTTGTTCATAAAATAATTTAACTGAGGAAGCCTAGATCAAGTGATACCTAGAATATATTAATGAAAACTAAGATAGTAAATTAACTAAACAAAATTAAAATAATAAATTCTTAGGAACTAATTGTATTTCAAAATTTATTCTATTTATGTGGAAATGAAATATGATAGGCCTATTCCACTTAGAAAATTAGTTTTTTCATTGTCTGTAATGAAAATACAGTATGAACCTGTTAAAATGTGGAGGTCAGGGTCCATGGTTACTAAACCACAGGTTAAGTGAACTGCGAGTTACAGTATTAATATAAATTGAGCGATAATATAAGTTCCAACATTGATATGAATTTTCTTTGTGATTTGATCAATACAAAATGGTTGAATGTGCAGCTAATCTCACTGATCATGAGATTTAATGATGATGATCATTAAATCTATTTCAAGGATTATCAAGGTAGCCATGGTAAAACCGTGTGTTAAGCAGACTTGCGTGTTAATGGGGTCCGACTGTATTTATTATTAATTTTTCAAAGTTTGAAGAAAAATGCCCTGACTTTGCTGGGTTGCATTCAAAATTTTCAATGATAATTTGAATCAAAGATTACTTAGAACATGATTTCCCATAAGTTCAGTACAATAAACAGAGTACAAAACAATATATTAGAGAGAGACAACATTCATATAACTTTTATTATTATAATTGTTCTATTTTATTATTGGCTATTATTGTTAATGTCTTATTGTGCATAATTTATAAATTGGTGTTTGTTATTATCTGCGAAGAGGCTTGGAACTTACCTGCTGTAGATATAAAGGTCCTACAGTATTCTAAAATTAAAAACAATGTTTTTGATGTGTGGGGACCCGAGGTCTGGCCCACTGGAGAATGTCACTTCTCACCCGATCTTAAGTTATCGGAGTCGACAACTTTATAATCAGCATCGGGTGAGGAGGTCCCTTCTCCGGCCGGGTCCGAAATACTCCGTTCTCCACTAACCCCTGAAATGAAAACAAACACGTTTGATGAAAAACGCACAAGAACTCTGGCATTGTGCGGGTGTTCGGAGGGGTTGTATGAAATTGAGACAGAGGTCGAGATGTCACCTTCCCTGGAAAAGGGTAGAGATGTACTTGTTTATTTATTCATCAAAAGTGTAGAAGGGGAATCTGAACAAAGAAAGTTCAGTTGGTTCCAGCCTGCCGTGTAGGACAGTTGGTATCAGTCCACAGGACAGTACACAGTTGGTCCTAGCCCACCGAAGAGTACAGTCGGATCCAGTCCGTGGTGGAAGTCAGCCCGTTGTTGCCGTAGCAGACGATTTCGTTGATCTCGCCCGACCTTATAGAGGTAGTGCGGGCTACGCAGTTCCAAACTATCGTCTCTTGAAGATTCGTAAATTGTCTAATTTCGAGACGGAAGAACTGTGAACCAGCAAATTCAAAGGAATCAGTTCTGTTATATCTGTTCGAGGACCCACATCCGAGTGCCCCGACAGATCTGAACTCCAGTATCCACCAACTAAAAGCCGAGCTGAACTGTACAGTTCAGTGCAAAAAGTTTTGCCTACTCCTCGTAGGAGCTGTGCTTGCCGGAAGTTGATCGGTTGCACAATCAGGTACTTGTAGTGAGAATTAAGTTAAATCAGAATCTGTCCCTTCTGAATGAAAATAGGGTGGTAGGTATATGCATGGGATGTGCTCGTCACGTGCTTTCTCCTGACAAGAACAAGCGATAGTGGCTCACAGCAGCATCGTTAAAGCCTCTGTCTACTGTCCCGAATACGAGTTCAATTCCGACCTAGAAAAATATTTTTTTTTGTTCTTTATCGCGTTTTCAATTTCGTTTAAAATTTAAACATTGCATATAAAGAACACCACAGATTAAAATGTTTTTCAGACAAATGTGCAATTTGATCTGTTCATTTCAGAAAAAGAAAACTTTTCGTGTTAATTATCCTGTCATCCTATGCTATATTTTAGTTTTTAATAAAATATACAAGAATGTGTATCACCGTTATTTTTACCAAACTTCTTTTGGTAAAATCATTTAATATTCTGTACTATTGATATGCTTAAAACAGTTTCGGAAAATACAGAAAAATATGAAAACTTTCCTTAAAAATTACCATTTTGGCTATCCATATTTTTGTATATTTAGCTTTACTGTCTCATATTAGTCACTTTTCTCTTACCTTTATCCAATTAGCTCCTCCCGTTTAGAGACACTTTGTTCTAGTTTTTGATTTAATGTTTCCTTTTAATCATTCCCCACCTTCTTCTTAGAATCGTTATTCGAATTATTAAAGTCGCAGGGATAAATATATAATAATAAGGTAACTGTGGGGCAAAAGGATACGCTAGTGATATATTTTAGAATATTTCGAATATACTTTGTTAAAACAAATAATAATATTTATTATTATATTCGGTAAGGTCAAAGCTATCGAAGCACTTAACATTTACTTTCCTCAGTAGCACTAAAATTACCTGTTTTAATATCTTAAATATTGCTAATTTCCTTAAATGAAGTCCGTTTGTCACACAGTTACCTTATATCAAATAAAATTCATGATATTTGTTGTCTTAGATTAATTGAAACAGAAACTCTAAGTTTCAACATTTATAAAGTGTCCATTTATTATTTTATAGTGCTCTGCTTCTCAACATTTCACATATACAAATTGCGAAAAGTCGTATTTATTCCGGAATTGTTTCCGTTTCTTCCTGTTGGTTCGCTGCAGAAACAGATCCTGTTTCTTCGTAACGTTTGCAGATATTTGTTACAGTTCGTGTGCTTATTTTAAACATTTCGGCAATTCGTTTGACACTTTTCCCTTCCTCTCTTATGTTGAACAATTAACTTTCCAATGCTATTGTCGATTGGTTTGGGCATAACTGTCGTTGGTTATTTTATATATACACAAAAAATGAGATTCGTAATCCTTCGCGCAGTCAAAACAAAGGCTATTAATTTTCACTTCTCGCTTAGCTGTTCACATCTGTTTGAAAAAGCAGACGATAATTTATATCGAGCATGCGCAAACCTATGCTCGATAGAAATTATCGTCTGCTTCTTTGACTTATTTAAAAGAAATGATACCAATTTCCGTAAGGCACTTTTACCTGGCGAACTTTTAAGTTTAACTTTAAGGTAAGATTGTTTTAAATATACTTTAATTAGAATAATGTAATCGGTTTAATTCAATCGAACATTCGTTTCGTGATTGACGTTAAAAATATTAAAATGCTTCTTCCTGATTGGTCGAAGTGTGGAGCCTTAGGCACCCATTATACCATAGGCAGCAGTGCAGTAACTTATCTCTTGATTACGCATATAATTATATCTAAACTGTGCACCATTTGTGTTACATTAATAACAAAATAGATTAGTTTATTATTAATAACACAAAATTTCTCTACAGAACACAGCAAAATTATATTTTACTGTTAACATATTTGAGCACGTGACGTAAATCTTATCTACCTCCAACGATAAGGTAAAACCTTAATGGAATCGTCCCACACTAAGCGTGTTTGAATAGACGCCTGGAAAAAGCAATCTCGTTGGATTGAAGTAGTGTAAGGAAGCCAAACAACTTTGACCTATAGGAAAAACTTTTTGCACTGAAGTGTACATCACCTCCGTACAATCTCTCGACCCCGTCCTAAGGAAACCCTGTCGAAGAACGGATAGTCAAATATCACCTTCGGTGCCAGTTCAGGACACACCGCCCAATTAGAATAACAAGTGGAGAAATCGCCAACTAACCTGAGGTATTGTCCTCCGACATAAATTGTCGGATCTGTTGTATGTAAAGAATTTATCTCTCTCCAATAAAAGATGATGATTGTACCTACAAACGTAGTCTCAGTGTCCGTTTTGTCCGGCTTCTCGTCACCCGTCCTTACCTGCGTCACACGCCGCTTGTAGGCTGTCCGCCTGTTGGGAACCGTTCGTTCTAGTCTTGCAGGCCGTGCGGGCCTCACAGATGCAAACAAAATAAAGGAGCAAGTAAATTTACTTTTAAAATAAAATTTATTTATGAGTGTCACAATATGAAAAATAAAAAACAATTTTTTTTATACACAGCCCTCTTGATTCCAATCTCAAATCCCATCAAAGATGCATGAAATCACTAGGAAACATCATATATAGGAATGATGAAAAGAACATCGGTCCAAAGAGTAGAAGAGCTTAAGAAAGACACAGCCAAAGCAAAAGTAACAATAACCTTAGCTGTAAAAGCCTACAATAAAGACAAAAATAAAATATGACAAAGTGAAAATCATAAGACCACTGAATGCTCTGCTCAAGTTTTAACTGCAGAATCTATAGAAATATTAAGAAAGCATATTGAATGAAAAAAACGACATTGGAGCCTCCCTCCCATGGAAATATGCAATTGAACAAGAAAGTTGAGACTGCTGAAAATAAATATATATTGTTAGACCTAAAAACTTTATTTTTTCATTTTTCCATATACAGTAAAATCTCTATTTTATGGACTATAGGGGGGAAGACTAGTCCGTAAAATTGAAGTAAAATTTATATGATTTATATTTATTGATAAATATAACTATCCAACTATATGATGTAGAGATTGTAAACATATCTTAGTGCTTAATTTCCGGAAAATGGCATTTACTTACTTGTTAGTTATGTAGGAAATAAAATTTAAATTATTATGAATACTATAATTCCATCCGAAATGCAATTCTGACGTTTCCTTTCTTATATCGATAATAATTGTGCCAGATTTGGTTATAGAAAATCATTTTTTTAATCTACTTTCGGAAAAGAAAGGGCCGTTATGAGTCGGCCGGATTGGCGGCGTGGAAACGCTTCGGCTTTCCACTCTGGAGGACCCGGATTCTAATCCCAGTTCCACCCCTTGAAATTATTTATCATGGGGTCCGGGCCCGGCCGTCGATTCCTCTCCTCCACAATCCGGCTGACCCCTCCGTGACCTCTGTGGAAAGGGCTTGTTTCGCCCCGCCACATAGTATTCTACCTGAATGGAGTGAGTGTGGTGTCATTTGTTAACAAAAAAAAGGGCCGTTAT
Source organism: Olivierus martensii (assembly GCA_000484575.1). Classification (NCBI taxonomy): domain Eukaryota; kingdom Metazoa; phylum Arthropoda; class Arachnida; order Scorpiones; family Buthidae; genus Olivierus; species Olivierus martensii. The sequence continues at coordinate 21,539 of AYEL01080499.1, forward strand.
GAGATCACTGTCCTGACTTGTCTGATCATTTGAGTCTATCTTTCTGTGTATATGTTAATAATAAATTTTGAATGAATAAGTATATTTTCACGAAATTTACTAGTTAACTTTCTAGCTTCAATCGTTTAAAAATTGAGGACGTTCAAACACTTAGATTCTTTTCTTATATAATACATCCATAGTAGTAAGCTATTATTTATTTTTTATAAAATTTAGCACGATGATCATGTCATTGAATATGATCTCAATCATGCATCACTTAATCATTTCTCTGCAACTATTTAAAAATGACGGATGTTCAAACTTTTGAACATCCACCATTTTTAAACTTTTGAACTATTTGACTGATTTTTATTATGTATTTTGAAAGAATTCAATCATCACTACATTGACCATCATTTGTCATTCGATGGGCAGAGGGTGAAAGAATTATTCTCCATCTAAAAGATCTGATATCGATTCTTCGAATTCAGTAAAGATCTAAATCCTATTCATATATTTCCATTTTCGATTGAATGATCCACTAAGAAGATCCAATATCAATCTAGATCCCACTCTTCTGATTATTTTAATAAGAAATGAGTTCAATCCCATTCCCAGATTCCTCAAGTCACAAACAAAGATATCATTCTTGAGATTATTAAGCAGAGAGCATAAGAATGCTCCGCTTAGTAATCACAGCATTATTAATGCTATTTGATAATCTCCAATTAGAAAATAGTCTAAAAATAACACAGAACAAGCAAGTTAGAGATGGTCTAAATTAGTGGTCTCCAAATATTTTTAATCGTGTATCCCTTTACCAGTACAGAAAAATATCACGAATTCTTTTTTTCTCAAAAAAAAATAATAGTAGGCCTATGCACCCCATACTTCAGACGTATTATGACGAGAAGAAACGCGCACTACTGAAAATTTCTCGTGTATCCTTAGGTGTGTGTGTACTATACTTTTGGGGCTACTAGTCTAAGTAATATAGGGTCGGCCGGATGATCACGTGATAAAGCTGTGACTTACCACCAAAGCGAGTATATATATTATATACTGGCTTTGCTTACCACCCTGCAGGATCCGGATCCCACACCTCCAGTTTATCAGGAAGGGTCTAAGCCCGGCCGTTGAACACCATCTTTCAACCATCATGGGTATGGCCAGCCTGTGATCGGCTCTGTAAGTGACTGCCACCAGATACAGAATATAAATCAATCTTTAATCTGAAATAAATTTTCATTGCATCATTTATTCTTTTTGCTGATTCTATATGCTGTTCCTTCATTCTAAGCGCAGTGCGCGGCAGTCGCTTCCAAGGTTCGTACAGAAAAGCTATCTTGGGTTTTTTGTCAATAGATGATGTCACTTTCTATTCTGTAAGAATAATAAGTGACGGGGCGAAACAAACTCTTCCAAAGACTGCCGACCCATGAGGAGAGGTCAGCTGGATTGTAGAGACCCATGCTAAACATTTTCAGGAAGGGGATCCGAGACTCGAACCCGGGTCCTCCAGAGTAGAAAGCCGAAGCGTTTCCTGGGCCAATCCCGGCTCATCGCTATCTTGAGTTTCATCATTACAATTCGTCTTGGAACGCTGTGAGCAAACGCGATGCATTACAATAGCTAGTCTGAGTCGATCAGATTGGCCACATGAAAAACGTTTTGGCTTTCCACACGCTTTGGCTTTTTTGGCTCTGGAGGACTTGGGTTCCACCACTAGAAAATGTTTATGAGGATGTCCGGACTTGGCCCGTCGATCCCCATCTTCCATAATCCGGCTGATTCCTCTGCAGGAGTGGCCAGCCTGTGAAAGGGCTTGTTTTGCCCCCATACTTAGTATTCTTACAGAATAGAAACTGGCATCATCTGTTGACAAAAAAATAAAATGAAATAGAAACTGTGACATGGCTGTGATCTTATCATATATTTTACCGATCAATAACATTATATTTATTTCAATATAAATCGTTACTAAAATATTATATTATTATATTATTTTAATGAAAATATATTTTTCGTTTTTAATAATGACTGTATTTTAATACAGTATGTTTTAAACATTTACTTCCAATGCTATGTAATAAAGTTTTCGGATTGATACTGATTATTTACTAAGCAGATTGCCGTAACGTGAGAGGATCTCATAACAAAATGGTAAAAAAATATGATAATTCATATTTTAATTTTCAGAATCTACCATTATTTATTATATTTTTTATCTTAAATAAGTTTACTTTAATAAACAAATCAAATAGTTTATTTGCCAAAGATTTAATATTTATTATTAATAAAGTGACGTGGTTTCAATATACAGTAATTACACGATATTCCTCATAATCTTGAATAAACAAATTTTAAATTACAGCATTATAAAATCCAACTATAGGTTCCAATTGCCCTAAATTTTGTATATATGACAAAAATTATACTATATCTGCTCCATGTTTGCCTGTTTGTTTATTATAGCTGATTATGGGTACTTCTCCACAGCTTTTATCGGTTTTGATTCCATTAGATAATTGAGATATAGGCTATGGTTCTGAATATATCCCACTGTAAAAATTAAATTTTTCACTTCCAAACAAAAAAAAATAGAAATAAAAGTTTCATATTTGAATTTTCATTTAATAGCAAAATCCATTAATTCTAAATTGTCAAAGTAACAACTTATTTATTACAGTTAAAGATTCAGTACTGCCATAATGTGATAAAAAGGATGATTGATACTTCTGATGAGTTAAAGATTCATCTGAAAGTATAAACATTGTCAAAAATTTAAGGCATTATCAAATTTTAACCAAATTGATAATTTTTGCTGCTCAGGAAAAACCCAAAGTAAAAATTTTTATTTCTGTTTTGTTGTTTAGAAATGATTAATTTAGTTTTTAAAGTGGAATATATTGGGAAACACCAGTATATTCCACTTGAAACATGAGATATAAAATCACAATATTTGAACTATAGATCTTGAACAACACATTTTTGGGGGTATATATGGGGGTAAAATACATAATCTTGCCATTTTTGGATGTATAGATATTTAGGTTCATTGTGCAGCAAAATCTGATTGTCTGGAACTGCCATACTATGGCAGATCAAGTCAAGTAGGGGCCCCAAGTGGTAAAAATTTCGGGACCTTCAAATTCAAATAGAAAAAAAAATGTTTCAAGAAAACTCTCATTAAGTTATTAACAAAAAAGAAAAGTAATCAAAAATTTCATGCCATAACACATTAAATAAATTTATTAAAAAAACATATTTTACATTAATTTCCATCTTATTTTATTTTTTGCAAATTCGTCAATTTGATTTAAAATTTCCTGCTCTATATACAGAATGGCCATATTATTTAATCTTTATTATCCCATAATATTCCTTAAATAATTATTACACTCTTTAAAACAGAAAATGATCTTTCTCCTGACTCATTAGATAAAGGAATTCCTAAAAAAATTTTCAATAATATTTCACCATTCAGAAATGTGCAAGACATTTCTTTGGTGGCTCGATAGAGTCTGGTGTGATTTTTATTGTATCCTTGTTTTCTTTTAGAAATAATAAAAAAATGGTCAAAAACAGCTTCAAAAGTACAAACATCGATGATATGATATTTGGACAACAAAATATAATTATTTGTTTTTTCCAAAAAATTGTAATTTTCCTCAAACCCTAATGAAAAGATATTTTAAGATCCTCAGGGCTCTTTGGTATTCCGGTGCCCTGCATGGCTGCTTAGTCCGCTTATCGTTTAATCTGCCACTACTACCATAGACTTTTTCCATCACTGATTTGAAATTATAACCTCATTTCTTATTCTAAGTTGTAATTTTGATTTCAGTTATAATTTAACTTTTCCCTGAAAAAATTATATATGACATATCAGACCTAACCTGCAGTCTATCATATTCTTTTATGCAGCCCATAAAATGATTTCTATATCACTAACATCAGAGTTCCACAACTGTTTTCACTCATGGCACACCAAACTTAAATTATATGAAAATTGAGTGAGTGCAAAGAAAAACAGATATCCCATTGATGTCCCCAAATAAAATAGATTATGATTTATGACATTTGATTATTTTTAATTTTTAAATGTTGTTTTATCTAATGTATGGCCAGTGTAAACTGAAAATTCCCCAGGCAATGTGTGGAACAATTTGAATTGGCCAGGCCTGATTTATATAATATTTTTTCCATATGTAAAGCTTGAAATCTATGTCACCTGAAAATTGAAACAAAATTCATTATCATTCTGATCTATTTTAACTGAAGTTCACTGTGGCAGAAAAATGCAATCTGAATTTTTAAATTTTCACATATATACCATTTATAGAATTTGTTTATAATATCATATTAGACAATATGATGATTGTTTGTATCTTTTATTGATATGTACTGCTTTCATAATTTTAAAGATAAATATTTTTTCATGTTATATAAAAATTCTATATTTACTATTTTTTTTTTTTTTAGAATTGCTCTTTTCTCTTCAAAGTTGAGTCATTGTGTTATATTATTAAAATAAACTTTTATTGAATGAATTACATGAAGTACTAGGCATAACTGTAAGTTATGCCCAGTACTTACTGGACATAACTTGAAAAGTTATGCCTGGATACAGTACTGGGTATAAACTGAAAAGTTAAATATTTACAATTTTTTATAGTGTCATGAAAACTAGAAATTATTTCATATTTAGTTTTGTTTTTTCTGTTTCTGTTGTATTTTTAGTTTGAAATTAAAGATAGATATTGCACTTAACCCTTTTGTCATTAACAAAACTCCATCCATATATATATTCATGGATAGATTGCTCAATACTAGCTACTGAAGTGGTGGGGTTATGTGGTATAATTGTGCAAATTAGAGTACTACACCCTTTTTATTAGTTATTTGGATCTGGTCATTACTAGTCATCATATTTATTTACATAAAAGGGATATGTCTGGCCAACAAAACAAAGTCAACTTGCTATATCATCAATTTTATGACATTGCTACATTTGTTTACCTCACCAGCAGGATGATTCACTCATTGCCAGTAATCAGAGCAAAAGTCTGATGAAATATTTATTTTAAATAGAATTCATTATTTAAAAATGCTTTCATTTTATGTTTGACCTTTGAAATCTATTAATCTATATATTTTTTTGATAAATTCTAAAAGAAATTCAAACAGCATTTATTATAGTAAAAGTTATGTTTATCTTTAATACTATCATTTAAATGCTTAATTTAGCTAAATAGAATATATTTGATAGATTAGAATTTATCTTTTGTTCATGAACAAAATACTCTATAAAAATAGTGAAAATCAATATAGTAATTTAATGGATATTTTTAGTATATATTGTACTTACCACAAAAGTTAAAAAAAATTTGTATATATTTCTTTATGGATGAATTATGTAAGATTGATAAAATTATGATATAATTCTGTTGAAATATATATTTAAATATCTTTAGAATTTAGATACTCTTATCGATAATTTTGCAATGTCAATATGCATAATTAAATTAATATTACTAAAATTTCTTCAAATGAAACTGAGATTCATATTCATAAATACACTTTTATAAATATATCAGTTAGACAAATGGTCATGTAAAGCAATCACTACTTTGGAAGATTTAGGTTCAGTACTAGGTCCTACATCTCCAAATTTTACAGAAGAGGTCCAAGATACAAAATATGTGAATTAGACAAAAAAAGATGCTTTTCATATATCAGATCATCGGATCAGGAAATCAAACTCAGATCATTGCATTGACCAATAGTACAATTTATTGATGAATCACCATTATAAATACAAATTGATTAGAAGTTGAGGACTATCTACATTAAATTTATTATGCCATTACTAATATTGGTAATGGGAAATCCATCAATAAATTTAGTCATTTCTGACTTCTGCTTTAATTTATGACCTTGTAATTACTGAATCTCCCCTCATAGATTGAGGATTTTCTGTGTTTTATATTATTAAAACTATAAAGAATTATTAGGCGGATTCACTTTGATTTGATCACTTATTAATATTCAAAAGTTATTCAAAAACAGTTTTAAATGTTTTTTTTCTTCAGTAAAAAACATAAGTGCATACTGTTATATTACTTTAAATAAAAATAATTGAATAAGAATAGTTTTTTAAATTATATTCTTAAATATTTTTTATAATACTGTATTTTTCACTTTTAAAATTGTGCTGTATTTATTTACTCTCAATATGAACCTTTGATGTCCCAAAACACAGACACAATCTTGCTGGATGACCTTCTCTTAGGTCATACTGTAGGGTGATACAACCACATTTGAATTCTTGTTTCCATCAGTTCACACACTCTTATGATGGACACTCCTTGCTATATACATAACTGGCTTTTTTTTGTGAATTGTTTGTGCAGTTTCTCCTTGAAGATAATGAAGCTGTATAACTGCTTGATACTCAATTTTGTCCAGCATAATGACATTTACTATCACACTTTTAATTCCAGTTAAATAGGACCTGTAAAAGTAAAAAAAAGCATTCATATAATAAGACAATAACCTATCATTGTTTACTATTACAGATAATTAGCACATATATAATATGGTGAGGATAATAACTTTTTGGCCTTCCTTCATATTGTAATTTTTTTTTTAAATTCCAATATGAATCGGTAATTCCAAGTTTTATTTCACAGTTATGAAAAATAAAAATTATAATGAAAAACATAATTTATAATGTGTGATATATTTATCAAAATTATAAAATTGAGACTAGAAAACACTAAATCAAGAACTAACTTTATAAGATAAATGAAACACATTTTATAATATGAACATGAAGTACATTTTATAATGAACTTAATTTATAAGTCAAAAATTTAAATTGTGAAATAAAACAAAAATAAATTTTTTTATTCATTATAAAATAGAATAGAGCATTTTTAATAGATTTTTTAAAGAAAATAACATGTTAATTATAAATGAAACTTTTTGCAAAAATGATTAACTGAGAATCGAACTTATAGGTGCTAGAATAATACTTTGATTCCTTTTTTTTAATCCATTCTTAATAGAATGGATATGATAAATTAAGAAAGGACAGATGGCTAATTGGTAGCTGTGACAGAAAGTTATCCCAGAATTATAGGTGTGGTTCAAATATACGATGACTTTAAAGAAGAGTTGAAAATGTTTGTCAAATAAAGTAATCTCTGTAGTCTTGTGCTAATTTTTGAATATAACTGTTTTGCAATAGTGCAGAAGCAGAGAGATGCAAAACTTTATTTTTGTTAAAAATTATTATTTATAATTCATATTAAATTCTATAATACTAATATAATCTTGTCTAGCAATAATTCTATGGAGTTAATCAAAAAATAACTTTTTCGTATTCCAGAAAATCTCTTATACATATATTATTGAAATGATATATGAACACACAAAATACAAATTAAGTGGTAACTTAATATGAGGGAGATGTATTGATGGATAAAAAATAATGATGTTATTAATTCATTTTTAAGTTAATGGATATTTAGCCACATATTATAATTTAATCTTAGTATCAAAGTTATAGTAATGAAATACTCCCAAGTTAAAATATTTTGTGTTATCTGATATTCATAATTACAAACTACAGGTACTCCTCACTTAATGATCTACCTGTTTAATGACTGTTTGAACTTACATCTGAGCTTACGACTTTTTTTTAATTGGAAAATTTGGTTTTTGCCCATATGCATCATTTATAACTTCTATTACATGTACGCACTTGTAGTTCCAAAAATCTGATGAAAAAATATTTTGTGCATAATTAAGATATAAATTTTTAAGTTGAAATTTGTTTTCAATATTTTCTAAATATATACGAACAAATTGCTCACTTACCAACCAAGTCATGAGAATGGAACTTTGTTGTTAAGTGAGGAGTATCTATATCAAATTTTGCTTCCAGTGTTAATTTTTTTATTATGGAAAATCAGTAACACTGGATTTTCATATTAAACAGATTTTAATTCATTTTTATAATTCTCATAAATAGCAATATACTGTATATCTTTTCATCACTTAATCCTAGTTCATATTTAAAATTTTGAAAATTTCATTTCATTATTATTTAATATACATTTAATTTACATTAATTTTATATTAAATTAAATATTTAGTATATTTTATGTGACCACCCGAGATAATTATTTTTCTTCAAATGTGGCTCAAGGAAGCCAAAAGATTGGACACCCCTGGTATACTTGAATACATTGCTAACGGCCGTATTCATCATCTCGAGTTATACGGAGAGTTGACGAACCCAAAGTAAAAATTAACCCAGGATTGTTTTGCGAATTACAGGTAGGCCTCGATTAGCGCGAATAATTGGTTCCACGAATTTCTCGCGCTAATACAAAGTATCATGGATGTTGTGTCGCTATCGATAAATGAAAGAGGAAAAGGCAAATGACATTAGATGATTTCTTAACAAAAAAATCCGTAAAATCAAGGTTTTACTGTAATTTTAAGTACCTACAAGTAGTAATAGTTATTTTATTAGTTATGTTTTGTATTAATTTTCCATTACCATAGTAACCATGAGTTCTTCCATGTTAAATTTTTAAATTGTATTCTATTGCTGATAGATTGTAACCTGATGCCTCTCTAAATAAAAAGAAACTTAGCTGCTAATAGTGCTGTTTGATTTCTGAAATACTGTTTAAGCAGAATTTAAAAATTATTAATCACTGATATCATCAATAAATTGTTCTATTACTTTTATTTGATATAAATAAAAAATGTTTATTTTTTTTATAAAATATTTGTAATATGTTCGTAAATCTTATATTACAATGAAACTGGCAATATTTAAATACAGTAAGACCCTGCTTAACAATGCTCCATTTAATGCTGTTTCGACATAATGCGATTTTTTTTAATTCTATATTTTTTTTATTGATTCACTTTGGCACGGTTTTCCAAATCATCATACTCGCATAAATCCAAACTCGCATGAATTTGTTGCTTTGATATGCCCATGCTGTCTCGCAGTGAGTTTGATGATAGTGCAGGGCATTCAATACTTATGAAAGACTGCTGTGGTCACAGTTCATGTTTATGATCAGTCATCAATATTATTTTACAGTTAGTTAAGCCACTATTATGGAAATTATGGATAAATTTATACAAAATTATCCAAATTTTGATAGAAGTTCAAAGGTAAGACAAAGTATCATGGATGTTGTGTTGCTATCGATAAATGAAAGAGGAAAAGGCAAATGACATTAGATGATTTCTTAACAAAAAAAAAAAAACAAAAAGTATTAACAGTTCATCACTATCAAATTATTTACTTGAATATTTTTGATTTTCAGAATGATTTATGAATACAAATCGATATTAGCAATAAAAAAAAGTCTATAATTAACGTAATACGATAGTAATAATACATGTTACAAAATTTAAAAAATTACATATATTCTTTTATTCACTGTTCTGTTTCATCTATCCCCATTATTTACATGTTAAGATGACTTCGTTTAACACTGTTTCATTTAACGCTTGGTTTTTCTGGAATGTATTCCCTGCATTAAACGGGATCTTACTGTTTAAATTTTTATTTCATGTTATAAGATAAATTGTTTATTCAAAAACGTTTCAGTTATCCATGTAGCCTATTTCAATTGAAAAATTATATATAATTTTTCAACAGACACCTGATGATCAAAGTAAAATGGAAAGTGATGTGAGAATATTCCCTGGAATCTTACAATACACTATTCTGCCATAACTCTATTGAAATTATAGCCTATAAAAAGTCAAAGCTAATAAAATTTCTACTTCAAAATATAAATAACTACTAATTCAACAGTTCAACTTTAATGCTAAACTATTTATCAGTTTAAATTAATAAAAGGAAATTTGTTTATTGATAATACTGCATTAATTTTAAAATAAATCTGAATTTTATATTTCTTGTTAAATATATTGTATATATATTTCATTATTCTTGACAATTACATCATTACAATGCAAGCATCCTTTTTAACATACAAATGCAATTTTTTTTTGATAAAGCAGATAATTTATTGTTTCAAAACAACATCTGTTAATAATTCAAAAACATTATTTTTTTAATTAAAATTATCTAATTGCAATGCTTTGAATATTAATAATAAATCATAACTTAATTTTTCAAATTTGAAAAATAAATAAAAGTAAATAAAAATTATATTGTTTATAGAAGATATTAATATATAAAAATTACAATACCTTTAATTGATATATTCTTTCTTTTTTCTAGCACTTTGAAGAATACAGGGTTTGTCCTGAAAATGATTTGATTGATACTAGCAAAGACAATTTATTACAGACAACATCACTTACATTTAAAAACTTCAAAGTAGGACCCTTGTGAAGTCACACAGCGCTGCCAATGTTCTTTCCATTGCTCGTACACCCCAGAAACTCCTTCTCCGGGATGCTTTGAAGGTACCTCGTTGTGGTGTCCTTTCATGACCCTCTTAAGCCAGGGTAACAGAAAAAAGTCGCATGGAGACAGGTCTGGACTGTACGCAGACTGTGGCAAGGTTGGAATGTTTTTCTTGGCCAGAAACTCCCTGATCACCAAGGTGGTTTGGCTCAACCCCTTGGCGACCAGGGAGTTTTTGGCCAAGAAAAACATTCCAACCTTGCCACAGTCTTCGTACAGCCCAGATCTGTCTCCATGCGATTTTTTTTTATTTTCTGTTACCCCAGATTAAGAGGGTCATGAAAGGATGCCATTTTCAGACCATTCCAGTTTGACGCCACGACGAGATAGCTTCGAAGCATCCCAGAGAAGGAGTTCCTAGGGGCGTACAAGCAATGGAAAGAACATTGGCAGTGCTGTGTGATTTCATGAGAGTCTTACTTTGAAGATTTTTAAATGTAAGTGAAGTTGTCTGTAATAAACTGTCTTTGCCAGTATCAATCCAATTACTTTCAGGACAAACCCTGTAATAAAAAATAAAAATTTTTATTGAATTTTATGATTTTTATTAAATCTTGACTGTTGAATATAAAATATTGAAGGAAGAGTTGATTTTGCAAAATAGTTCACTTTTTATAGTTTGAGATTTTTTTTTCTAACTTTTATTATATATTTTTAAATAAAGCAGGAAGTAATAAAATTTTTTCTAATTTAGGTGAGAGTTTATTTCCTGAAGATGGGTCCAAATTGGAGATAGCTGTTGAAGATTGTAGTGGCAATGAGCAAGAACTACCTGTGGCAATGAATGGCACTGCCAGTGTTGATCTGCCGTTGGACCTTCTCTCTCTCTCTCAGGATCAGGTTGAATCTGACACCTCTAATATTCAACAAACAGGTAACATTAATTTTTTGGGAAATATTCTGATGTTTAAATTGAAGGATTTTTAATTCATTAAATATTATGGTGGAAATATTCAGATAATTTACTGATGTGTATCAGCCAAAGATGTGATATTTATGATTCTGTTAGGTTACAGTATTTATTAAGAAAATTGGCCTGATGGTATTTAAATAAATTTATTTTATTTATTATTGATATACACAGTATATTGATAAATAATTGGACTGATGCTGTAAAAAATTAAGCAATGGCTTTACTGGTATAAATTATTATTTTTTATTCAAAATATGTTCCTTCTGCATTGATAATGTTAGAAGTGATCAAATAAGCAAAATAAATTTTTGAAGTGCTGATTTTGGAATTTGGTCAAGTATCCTTGTCATTATGACTTTGGTTGCTTTAATGTTATCATATTGTATCCCTTTCATCAACATTTTTAGTTTTAGAAACAGAAAATAATCACACTGTTCTAAATCTGGTGAATAAGGTGGATGGTTGAGAATGCACACTTGTTTTCAAGCCAGAAATTGCTTGATGTGTGGTGGTTTTGTGTAGCAGTACATTGTCATACCAGAGAAACCAGCTGCTAGGCACTTTGCATTCAGATCTTGTTCATACAATTCTTTTTCACAAAAGCTCTAAAACATTGAAATAAAATTCACCAGCAACTGTATAACCTTCAAACAAATACCCAATACAAACAATGCCTTTGGTTATCATAAAACAAATGAACATTGTCTTGATTCATGGTTTTTGAAACCACAATTTCTTTGGTTTCAGTGAGCTTAGACACCTACTTGACATACTGTTGCTTAGTTAATGGATCATACTGGAAACACCATCTATTACCAATCACTATTTAATCTGAGAAGTTTTTGTTCCTCCGAACCATCTTAATTATGTCCTTGCAGTGTTCCAAATGACCTCTTTCTTGATCATTGGTTAATGAATGCAGTACAAATAGTGCACAGCAGTTTGGTTTGCCCAAATTTTTAGTTAAAACTTTGCAAATCAGATCTTTGCAGACACTAAGTTCCTCTATTATTCACAATGTCACATTTGAATCTATAGCAATAAGTTCACGCTCTTTCTTCACCAGTTCAATAGCATTTATTGCTGTTTTCAGACTTCAGATGACCTGGCCATAGTTGTTATTTATATCCTCTTGGCTATCTTTGAAGTATCTGTACCACTAAAATACTTGGTTTGGGACATAATTATTGCCATAAACTTCCCTTGATATTTCAATTTATTTGCATGACCATTTTCCCAAGTTTAAATCAGAATTTAATATATGCTTTTTGCTTCATCATGTTTTTGTGATAATGTCCACCAAAATTAGCAATTGTGCTTGAGATTTTCATTTCAAGAAATCTTGAGATATATAAAAAAATTTCATTTCCAATTCTTGAGAATTGGGATTCCCGATTCTCAAGAAAATTCTTATAAATCTCAAGAATTACAAAAATTATGTAAATTCGTATCCTAAAAATTTCATAGTTATACGTTAATTATTTTGGCCCTGCAAGTCAATAGTCTAAGTGAATAAGTTATATGGTTTATCCGTATCGCATCTATTATCCTTATATTTAAAAAAGAAATTTATCTGAATTTAATGACAAATAAAGGCCTGTTCCCACTTACGGAAAAGCCACTACGGAAAATAATTTATGTATACAGAGTATATTTTTTTTTCCGGATGGTAAAAAAAATATACTTTTTTTATAATTTAAATAAATAAAGTAATTTTTAGGTCAGGGTAGTCGAAACAAGTAAACAGTGGACTAGGGGTGCATAATTATTGCCAAACAGGTTCACCCCTAAGGTGCTTCTAAGGTCAACCACAAGACCTTAGGCTATCGGGCTAATTACATTATGTTAACTAAGGGGAGAGCCGTGACAACCTGTCCCCTTTGTTTGAAAATGCTATTATTATTATTATTATTATATTACCGGTATTTTTCCAGATTCATATTCTTTTAATCTAATTTCTGCTTGTGCAAGTTTGGCTTCAAATTCTTCTTTCGCAGTCAAAGCTTCTTCTAATTTTTTTGTCAATTCTCCTGTGGCACGTACTTCTTCTAGTTTAGATTTTTCAATTAAATTTTCTGCAAGAATAATTAAATTATAAAAATTCCTTATTAAAAATTATAAAAAAAATTTCATAAAAATAATATTTTATTACATATTATTTTGATTTTAATATACACACTTGTCTGTGAAAATTAAAAAAATTTTCAATAAAGTCGACATTCTCATACATAATAATACTTCTTATAAAATTAAAAGTATTTATACGACATTATTTTAAGTAAATAAGAACAAAAATGGCTAATAAACAATTATTTTAAACATTTGTGTAGTGGAATACCGTATTTCATCCGCGAGAGGGATAATCGATTGTTGTTTATACGATGGATCTAATTACGGTGTATGGTATCGAATTTCAATCATAAATTGTCTTTGTTTATCGGAAAAATTTTTTAGAATTATGAAGAATTTTTATTATTATTATTTTGGGATTCCCGATTCTCAAGAAAATTCTTATAAATCTCGAATACTGATTTAACACTAACTGTTTAAGGGCCGGTTGCACGAGTCTTATTCTGCAGATTAAAACAAGCTTTAATCTGCAGATTTAGCTTGCTGCGTTGCACGATGTCAAATCTCTGGATAAACTATCGACTAATTTAACCGGCCGATTTTGGGCGGGTTAAAATTTATTCTACAGATTATCCCTAACTTAACTTGCCGAATTTGGGTGGGTTAAAATTTATTCTACAGATTATCTAGCAAAACATAATGGCGGACTACAGTAGTTCGAATCTGAAGTTGAAAATGATCTCAATTTAGATTATTTGGATTACAATTTATCTTAATACAGAATGGATATTTTCAAGAAAGATACAGATTTTCAGTTTATAATGATGATAACTTTCATGTGAAGTTTTGTTTTAATAAAATCAACGATTTTATGGCTATGTCAGATAAGTAAAGAGAATATGCACTTTACAAATCAAACGTCTGTTATTTTAAATTTATAAAGTAAATTGTTATTAACATATTATAAATACGTACGTGTGTGTGTGTGTGTGTGTGTGTGTTAGTGTGTGTGTGTGTGTTAGTGTGTGTTAGTGTATGTATTAGTTTGTGTGTTAGTGTTAGTGTTATAACCACATATGTTGATGTACAAGAGTAAATAATAAACTAGAAATAAAGATCTATATTTTCAGATCTAGTTAGATCTAAAATAGTATATCCATTATCACAAAGTATTCAAATGTTTTGCTAGTGTATGCTTAATTATACATCATATACAGTACACTTAATTCTGTTTTTACACGATAGTTATGAGGTATGTTCCCGAAAAATGCGCATAAAAAATATACTGTATCAATGATATAAAATAGAAGATTGCTTCCAGCAATAATATAATAAATCCTATAAAAAATCGTGTTAGAATCCTATTATTTTACGTTCTTGCACTTCTTTATTTCATAAAGATTGTACATGCATAGAAAAAAGTATTATATAAAGTAAATTATCATTTGAAAAGAAAAATAAGGTACAATTTTGCATTAGTGCCATATGAATGAAAATAATACCAATCGAAAGATGATGACCAGTAGAGAGAACTTTCCAGAAGAACTGCACTTCTATATAGTGCAGGATTTGAGAAAATGAAGGGTTGGGATCTATATTCGATCCGAGTGCCGAGTCAAAAATCACACAGCCAATCTACCGATACTAATAATTATTTAAAAACAAATAAAAACCAACATATAAAGTATATACCAAAATTAACAAAAAGAATTTTAATTTAAAAAGAAAATAAATCTTCAATTCCCACTCAGACACAGAACAAAACTATTAGAACTATGATAAAGTATATAATAATTTAAAACTGAAAATTTTAAATACCAATTAGAAACTGAAAACTGGATTTTATTGCAATGTTTTAAAACCATGGTTAAAACTATTTTAAACCGAAACGTTATTTTCTATTTTTTAATTTAAAACTGAAAATGTTATTTAAAAAAATTATCCTTCAAATTACTGTATATTAAACCCAGTTGATTGATTTGTATTTTAAAATATTGTAATGTATAAATTGGATAATAAATTTTAATGTTAACAAAGCCATAAAAACAAAAGATTTTGTATGCATACATTTTTGATATTTAAATGTAGATAGGAATCTATTTAGAATTTGAATTATTGAATACAGTATTGTAGTGAATTTATCACGAATTTACTATCAATATCATGGATATACGATTAGCGCTCCTAGTGAGAAGTAAAGATACTAACTCGTAAACAGGAGTAAACATGCGTTGTCGAGGTCACGGGTAAAAGAAACCTTTGATCTTTAGAATAAGTCAAGTTTTTCGTAAATTTTGTTTGGATATTGCGATATTGAAGAAAATATAATTGTCAAAAAAGACGTCATGAGAATGATATTAAGTAATTTGTTATATGTGAATTGAAAATAACTTATAGCTTCTAACTCGTTGTTAGGCTTAACGACATACAGAAGAGCAAGGTAAGGAAAAGATTTCGCAATGGCATAATCTCGTAAGAAAAAAAGTTATATGTTATAAATCGAATGTTTCATAGAATTAAAAGATTTATTTAGATAATTTTATCATTAACTAAAGTTTTTTATTATTATATTACAAGTTGTGACATCATTTCGTATTTTTTCAGATTCATATTGCTAATTATTTAATAAATTTCTATCAGAATTTTTTGATTACCCTATAGAAATATATATATTAATTGAAATGATTGTAAAATATTAAAGATGGTGGATAAGGTATCTAAATGATAATTAAAAATATTGTTTTTTTAATAAACTTTAATTATAAAATATAAATACATAGTGAATATATGTACATATCTAGGTAACCGTATATTTATTTAAAAAGATAAATGTATTAACAAAATATTCATACTATAAAGATGATATGTCTATTAAATTGAAACCTTTATCAGTTTTTTAGTTTTAATTTCATCATCATTTAAAAGTTGATTATCATATATATATCAAAAATTAATATGAATATATCTTATTGAAATTTGAATGTTTGATAATGTATTTTATGATGATTAATTCAGATATTAAGAATTAAACTTAGATTAATATGAAGAAATAGATTTTTCTTATTCTAATCTCTTTCTATTGTTAACTCTAGAAATATACATACAGTATTATATTAAAATCCTTAATAAAATTTATTAGATGAAGCATAATTCAAAAATTTATTCATTCAAATATTTTCAAGAAACATTGGATTTATTGAATAGAGAATTTAAGTTATTTGCACTCCTAGGCAATAAATTATGTTCCTGAACACCCTATTTTTCTAAAATATAATAATACAGTGATAATTCATCACAATGGGCTAAAACAGTTTTGTTTATTTTTTAACAGAATTCCATTTTCTGTCATTTCAAAGTTTGTTTATGTCAAGGCAGTACTA
This sequence comes from Olivierus martensii, assembly GCA_000484575.1. Lineage (NCBI taxonomy): Eukaryota > Metazoa > Arthropoda > Arachnida > Scorpiones > Buthidae > Olivierus > Olivierus martensii. The sequence continues at coordinate 38,364 of AYEL01080499.1, forward strand.
AAGTAATTTCAAAACTAAAAGGCAGATACAAAAGTGCTCACTGTTGGCTGAATTGACTGTACAGAAATTTTTTAGTTTTTCCATCCAGAAAATTGAAATCAAATCCAGACTCAGAAATTTTCTTAAGAAATCCAGGATAGGCATCAATTTTCTCTTCAGTTCAGTTGATCCCACTATTTGTGTGGATAACATGGAATAGACTTGGCAGGCTAATAATCAATCAGTGATTGGAAAGTGTTAAAAATAAGATGTAAATACTTTTCTACATCTAATGATTCTACATTGTAAAACTTGCTCAAATGTCATTTCTCTTTGGTGTATATTAGCCCATGCTTTTGTATATATCACCTATGTTTTATTAATTGCAGAATTTATTTGAATTAAAAATTGAAAGAAAGAAAGAAAAGAGGTTTTACAGTTAACTTATTACAGTTTTAAACACCCCATTTTTCAGGTAGTTCTGACCTTAAGAGGTAATTCAGATCTGGAAATTATTTGTAAAGTAAGAACTTATAAACCAAAAATCAATTTCTCATAAACATAATGTTAAAAATCAGGGGTTTCATTCTAAACAATGCAATTTGACCACAATAAAATTAAGTAAAAGCCAACAAGATTAATAATTTATGATTAAATAATGATTTATCAATGGTAAAGTCTCCATAATCTGACACACATGGTATTGGGGCTTGTTGGATTTCAGAGATTTGTCAGATTATTGGATGTTCAATGAAAAACTGGAATTACACAAACGAATATGCTCAGTTTATTAAGACTTTCCTGTCACTGCTCTTGCTGTTCAAATCTTTCACAAAACCCTTAATTTTATCACGATTTTTTTAATATCATAAATGGTGGCTCATCCAATACCATGAAATCAAATCACTAAACTTTTCTCCCAAGCTGTTTCTTAATTATTTCTGCCTTTTCGAACACAGTCAATGTCTTATGTTTTTGTTTTTTACTTTTTCCAATTTGTGACATTATGTATAAATAACAAACACTGATACAGTAAAAACACTATTTTACAGTAAACAGTGTACTGAATTTAAAAATAGTCTGATGATAATGCCTTCACAACAAATGAATAGTGACTGACAATTTATTTTACGTCATTTTCTCTCTCTCGTACATGGACAAGTTGTGACCATGTTTGTGACATGAAAATTTCACATGGGTGGCACGACGGTTTGCAGCACAGCTATAATCTGTGGTTTGCTGGAAGTGTCAGACTGCGAAGGGCTGGACTACAGAGACTCAACTGTATTTAAAGAAATGAAAATATAACTTTTAAAATCAAGCAAATTGTAATAATAAATTATTTATATCATATAAATGTTAAGGAATTTTTATTTTTCATATTAATAATAGATAAATTTAATTTGTGTGTATATACAGTTCCCTTCATTTTCAGTCTATAACAAGCTAGTACTTATCATGTAATATTGTCAGTGACAGAAGGGCTACAGTAAGTTTTGTTTTCTTGATTTGGTTTGTTTTTGATTTTATGATAAAGAATAATTTGAGTTTAAGACATAGAAAATCAATTAATTCATGCCAAGGAAGAGAGATTATTTACAATGTTCATAAATATTTTAAAAATGTGAAAGTTAATGAAAGACTTATATAATTATAATAATTTTAATGCATTATAAGCATGCGAGCAGGCACTATCGGATAAAAACGAAGTGCTACTGGGAGAGTGGCGACTCAAACTAAATGTAATTCTAGTTGCATATGTAGTGGGCTACATCTCGCATCCGCGATAATTCGAATTTTGGTATCAAATTATAAACCGCGATAAATCGAGAAATCGCAATAATCGAAACAGCGTAATCGAGGTATTCCTGTAATTGGACGGCGCGTACACGCGTTTACGCACGGCACGCCGCTAAGGAAAGCACCGCGTATTAATTGCAATAATCGAAACCGCGATAATCGAGGTATTCCTGTATATATGATTATGTTATTGATAAGTAATGATTAATGACAAGGAATCAGAAGTTGGGAATTGGATGATCTATCAGTCTATCACAGTGGTATTCAACCCGTTGATCACAGAGCAATTTTTGGTTGATCTGATTTATTCTCCTTACTTACAAATTTAATTAAAACTGAAAACATAATAATTTATTTATCATTATTTTGTATTATTTTTTAATTCTCATTAAGTGTATTGCTATTGTTTATTTATTTTTCATTAAAATTGTCAAATCAATAATATTATCATCATTTGGAAGTATACACATGAAAAGTTTCCAATATTAACTGATATTGTGCAAAAAATCCTGTCATGTTTTAGATCGACATACTTGTCAAAATCTGCTTTTTCAAATATGAGCATCATAAAAAATTCAAGAAACCAAATGATCATTTGGATGATTATCTATGATTGGCCACTTACTCATATCAAGCTGACTATGAAAATATCGTGAGCTCCAAACAATGCTAAAATTTACATTAACTTTTTTTTTTAATCAACCAACATTTCTTGTCACGTATGAGTTTATAATCACTGTTGTTTTTTCTAACTTTGGTTTTCCAAAATAGAGAAATAAATATTTTATTCCAATATATTTGTTTTATTTGTCTTGTATTAAAATAATTAAAATTGATAAATATTGATAATTTTTTAAATATATTGGAATGTGAAAGTTAATGAAAGACTTATATAATTATAATAATTTTAATGCATTATAAGCATTTAAAAAATGTAGTCTGACTGGAATAGAATGACTGATTAATGTGTAAAAATATGTGAGAGAGAAGCTGTATTATAAGAATTGAGATAAAGTGAAGATTTTAATGGATTTTTTGATTTTTCTTGTTTAATTTATATGATTATAAAATTTGTTATATTTCTGAACAAATTAAATTAAAATTTTCTTCTATACTGTTTTCATGATGGCCCTGAATTCTTCAAATTATCCTCATTTCAATAGGTAATTAACTTCTATTTATTCTATTGTGCATACTAATTCATTTGATTGGTCATTCTATTTTTTTTCAGACTTTCTATTAATTGTTAGTAAACATCATTGAAATAGGATAAACTAAGAGCTATTTATGTCTTCATTATTATTGATTTAAAAAATTTGTTATCACTTGATTATTTTTCTGGGGAAAACTAAGTATATAGATTACAGATGATATTTTTATACAAATGAACTGTGTTAGGCAGAAACCAGGAATGAAAGTTATTTATATAATATGCTGGTAATACCAGAGGGCATGCTACTTCTGCTTTTTGGCTTCCATTTTGATTTTTCTGATTTTGTAGCAAACAATGGAATTTTTGCTCAAACTTATTTATACTGTATTATATAGCTATTCTTGTGATTTGAAATGTTTTTTTTTTATGAATGCTTAGCATTTGTTTATTGCAAGTAAGGTTTATATTTTCAATTTTTTTTTTTTTTTTTATACTTCTTATTTAAAAAATTTGTAAACCTGGAAATTTGTTAAGTGGGAAATCATAAGCCAAGAACTACCTGTATTTGTCCTCTAGGTAGTTGTCTAGGTTTGCCTACTCCTAGATCTGTTATGAGTTTACTGTTTTGATTTATGTAAATATAAAAACCCAATTGTATTTATTTATTATTTCAATTTCAAATAAAAATATTCATATACTTAAAAAAGTAATTAAATTAATACCATAGATATTTATATTAATCAAAAATTCATATAAGCAAGAATATTAATTTATAAGGTAAGAATTTGCTTTGAGATACTTATGAGAAGTGATTTATCAAAAAAATCATTTCATTTTCATAATGGAATTTTAATATTTTATTTATATAGTTTATAACACCACACACACACACACACAGGAATACCTCAACTCAGCTAATCTTACCACCCTAAAGTTTTTAGGGCTGGGAGAGTGGGTCCTTCAAAGTGAATGAGTGCATTTAACTGCATAGTTGTGTGTAATCAGCTATCAGGTTGGGTGAATGTGATATATTTGAGTTAGTAGATCACCGAATAGCTTAATATAGAAAAGTAACTCACAATAGTAAAAAAGGTTGAAACCACTGATCTATCAGGTAGCTATTATTTTCTTGTTTAAAGTATAATAAAAAATGATGAATAAATTTGAAATTAAACATTATTGAATAAAGAAATTATAAAACAATTGACAGTAATATTAATTTTAGGCATTAATATCATCTAAAATTAATATTGGATATTAATGCTTAATTTCAAATTTATTCATTATTTTTTATTATACTTTAAACAAGAAAATAATAGCTATCTGATAGATCAGTGGTGTTCAACCTTTTTTATTATGCAATCTACTTTATTCTACTAGATTCTTATATAAATACTAATAATTAATACATTAAATATTGCGTAATTTCCATATTCAAAAATGGTGGCATAGGATCTGATACACCCCACTAATTAAGAATTAATTATTTGCTTTATCTATTAATTATCACATTTTTTGGCTTACAAGATTCACTTTTTTTTTCTTATAAATACCTTAAACAATTGGCCTGTGTTTTATAAGTCAAAGTGACTACATGGGGTACATATAAGAAAAACCAAGAAGTTGGTAAGCAACAAAATAATTAACAGATAGTTTGTCACTATAATGGATATAAAAATGATTAGTCTATGCACTTTTTAGTAATTACAAGTTGTTGTTGTTGAAGTAACAATTAAATTTCAATTATAAATTTAAGGCTTAATCAATGATGATGATGATTATAATGATGATGAGGATAATAATGATCATATCAATAATGTATCAGAAGTTGAATAATAATAAAATAATAAGAGTAATAATCATATACTTTTCTCTATTGGGTTTTGGATTTTATTTATCATTGTGTCTATAACAATGTTTTTAAAGTTTTTTCTTAAATTTTACTGTTCCAAAATTAGTGTGTGTCTTCTGTGCTGAAGTGTTTTATAAGTTGACAAATATGGTAAATAGTTTAAATTTGATTGTTCTCTGTCCAGCAGAAAACAAATATTTTACTATATATACCTGTGTTTTTTTATTTATTATGTAATTTGTTCTTTTGAATTGAAAACAATTAATTATCATATTTCAAAACATCTTGTTAAGAAACTTTTCAAGCATACAAAATCCACTAATGATATGCAATATGCAAGTTATTGAAAAACCATTTACAAACTATTGTATTTCTTTCTAAGGGTGCCTGTCCATCTGATAGAAAAACTGTCGCAGGAGACTTTCGAGAGGGAATTTTGCAAATGGACACACCCGAGAGTAGCTCGTAAGAGTGTGTCCATTTGTGAAATTCCCTCTCGAGAGTCTCTCATGACAATTTTTCTCTCAGATGGTCACACACCCTAAAGCACAACAATCCATTCTTTATCTTTGTTTTGCTAAAGCTGGCTTCAAACTTTATCAAAATAAAGAAGTATAATTTCTGTTTTCTTATTTGGAACTAGGTGCAAGGTCATTTTTTGGGTCAAAGTTAATGTAAATCAACCTCAGTTTATGAGACCCCTTATATAAGAGATCCTAATTTTATAAGCAAATATAATTTGTATAAAAACTTAATTTATGAGCATTTACCCTAATTTTATAAAAATCCTGTAACAAGTAAAATTTTCAAAAGTTGAATAAGGTACCCTTGAGAAATATCAAGGGTGCCAATATTATTATTCTTTTTTTATGCAAAGAACAATTATATAACGTTTTCAATAGGGTGGAAACCATATTCAATCCCAAGTCCTATGAGTTAAAAGGTGATGCATTTTCACTCAGCTAATCTGACCACCATCTTGATGGAAGCCAGTTGTAAAAAGATGGATGGAGTCCATCAGCTCAGGCCCGGGCCCAGTTCTGCAGAAGAAATTTGGAGGTATGGGCTTCCAAATTGAATTCAAATATTCCAGGTGGTAAACTAATTCTTTACCAAGTGGCAATATAATTGACAAATAGCAATGACAATTTTTCAATTAGTTGGAGAAATAGCATTTTTCTTTGAATTTCTATGCTTTTTAAATTGTTTTCCTTGTTGTATTCATGATGAAAATATACTACTTATTCACTTAATACAATATTATGTTGTTGGTTTTGATTAATGTTTGTAGTGAATTATTATGATCGTTGTTGTCTTATATCGAATATTTTATGAAATTGCTATAAAACAAGATATCTGCTTTTGGATACATTTTGTTCCTTTCCAGTTTTATGCTACTTTACATTCAGAGATTAGTAAACAGTATCACCATTCTTGAGATAAACTGCTGACTGCTAACAGATACTGAAAATTGGCAGCATTTGATACATGGAAATGCTTTGGCTTTCCACTAGAAAATTAGGATGAAACCCCAGTCCACTCCTTGAGAAATTCAAGGATTTCAGATCAAGTTCAGCATTTCAATCCCCATCTCTATAGTCCCACTAATCCTTCCATGGATATTGGACTACAATAAAGATTGGAATAGGACTACTAACGGCTGTATTCACTATCTCGAGTTATTGGTAGAGTTGACGAACCCGAAGTAAAAATTAACTCAGGGTAGAGGGGGAAAAACTTTTATAAGTTTAATAGACATAAAAACTGATAATAGTTTCTGCTTACAATATTATATGGTCGAATGACCGATGGACTTACAAGAAAGCAGCCCTTAAATCATTCATTACCAGAGCTTTAACACATTGTAACACTCAAGCACTATTTGATGAAGAAATGCGAAAGATCTTGGAAATTGCAAAGAAATATGGTTATGCTAAGAAGCTCATAGAGAGTATTTGTAAGGAGACTTTGTCGAAACAGAAAAGTAGGAATATGGCTCCAGATGAACATGGAATTAGTCTCGGGCAAAGTGATAATAGGCAAACTGAAAGGAGGTTTGAAATACTTCCGGATGCTCTTAGAAGTTTTAAAACTGTGGGAAATTTATTGAAGAGAAGTAAAAAGAAACCTGCTTTTAGAAGACCATGTATGATTTTTAATTTGTTAAAAAACGTCAAAGATGAGTACGCAAAAGAGGACGGTACAGGTATATATGAAATACCCTTAACGAACATAGATAGGCAGAAAGAGGAAGTGTACATGCAAAAGAGGACGGTACAGGTATATATGAAATACCCTTAATGAACATAGATAGGCAGAAAGAGGAAGTGTACATAGGGGCGACGGCGAGGAATCTTGGTGTTAGATTACTAGAACACAAAAGAGACGTTAAAAAAGGTTATATGTCAACAGCTTTAGCGAGAAGAGCGTACGAGAATGACGTCGAAATTAAATGGCAAGATGCCAAAATAGTTAGGCAAATTCATGATATAAAGGATTTATATATTGCAGAGCAATTACGGATTTTTATGAGAAGTAAGAATGGGAATGTTATTAATGAAAGAGAATCTGTTTCTATTTCGAAAGCCTGGAAATTTGCGTTAAGCAAGCAAATGCAGCATAAAGAGAACAGAGATGAGTAAGATCCTAGATAGAACCTATTAATATTGTAAGTAGAAACTATTATCAGTTTTTATGTCTATTAAACTTATAAAAGTTTTTTCCCCTCTAATTTAAAATATTTAGATTTTAAATATATTAATTTATTTATTTTTAAGATAATTATCTTTATTATAAATAATCAAATTTTGTTCTATGTTCTAGAACGGCAACATTCTTTTATATATGTTAACTGTTCTTTAACTTTTGCCTTTGTATTGAGCTGATGAGGACCTCTTAAGGTCGAAAACGTTACTGATTAAACTTTTATTTTATATTATTTACTTCTGGACTGCTTATTTAGTGCTTAACTCTACTAGACTTTTAAGTTATTAACCTTTGAGAGCAGTTTGTTTAGAATTTTACTGAATATAACCCTCAATGTATTTATATAATAGGTGAGTGATTCTTAACCAGTGTTTTGTGAAATTATGAAATATATATAATATCTTTGATATAATTTTTAGTAAAAGATTTGTTAAGTACTGCTAAAATATTTTTATTGTTAGTTTTAACATTGTATCATCTTATATAAACATAACTGATTTTGGTGTTCCATAAAAATCTTTTTTATAATTAAAAGTGTTTCACAATTCCAAAAAATTTAAGAACCACTGTACCAGTTTATACAGTAATAATTTAATGAAAATATATTTCACCTGCTTAATTTCCCATTTCTCTGGAGATGATATTCTCTGAATTCTTCTTCGATTATCAACATCATCATCATCTGGCTTAGTTATAAGTGGTAAACTAGATGGTCTATCAGGATTCCGAAGTTTTTCGTCTGAATCTTCTTCTATTGTTTCTAATGTCTGTCGTATAGGATTCAAATCTTTACCTGTTTCTTGGTCAACATCCTATAAGTATCCAAAATTTACATCCAAAATCATTAATCTTCAACTTCTCTTAAATACAATGAAATTTTTATTGTTATAACTTAAATAATATAATTAAATAAAACCATTTAGAAAGAATAGAAAATTGAATCAAATTTTTCATAAAATAAATTTTAAACAATGAATCTGATCAGAAGTGCATCCAGAAAAAATGACAGGGGGCACCATAAACGATACTTATATTGCTAATAATTTAAGCAATTGCTGTATATCTATTTTTTGTTTTCTCCAAATGTGGGGGGCATGTGCCCCAATGCCCTTATCCTGAATATGCCTATAAATCTAATGAGGAATAAAATTTGACTGTTATAAAGCTGACTAAATATTATTTTGCAAGATGATTAAACTATTATAACCATCTGTAATATTAATTAGATATCTAAAGCATGTAATCAAATACATATAAATTTCAAAATTTTTTTAATGATCAAAGAAATTTTTATAATAAATATATATTTACATCAAAATTCTTAACTAATTTATTATAAATTTGTATGATATTAGAAATGATCTAAAAAACCTTTCTGTGTATTCATTGTTTTGCTCATTAGATTACAGTAATTCTGGATATTTTCCTGTAAATGTTGTTTATTGAATTCCAGAAACAAAGCTGTTTGGCTTAATTCACAATCTAGTTTAATTCCTTCCACTTTTTAGTAAAATTGCAATATATATTAACAAAAATATGATATATCAAAACAAATTATGACATCTCTAAAACTATTAGAAGAGAAAACAAAGATCAATATTATGATAGCAAGGGGGAATACCATTTTCAATTAAATCAAAAATGGTAAGAACTAATCACATAGAAAGATGGTTATATATGATAGATGCTAACAATTGCAATACAAATTAAACTTACTTTATTAAACAATTGCTTGTTTAATAAAGAGAATAATACATAGAGTTCACAGCAAGAAATCTTTATACTCTTATTAAACAATATCAAGGGATATTAATAGCAAAACATTAACAACTGTAATTGTAACAAGTTCTTACATATATCATGTTGATATACTTGGAAAGAGGTCAGTATCATTAAATTGATACAACAGGCAAGGATTAACAAATGAAGCCTTGATTATTTTTTAAAAGAAAGCAAAACAAACAGGTGTCCTAAATGATGACAATTATTAATAGTTTTTAGTTAATGTCAATGTGAAGATGATATCACTATAGCAATAGCTGAATAACATTAAATTTATTTATTTTTACTTTTTATAAATTATTGCATATATTCTTGTATTTTTTGTTATTATTTTAAATTTTTATATCATTTTCATTTTTTATATCATCATTATTTTTTAGTTTTCGCTTCACTTAAACAATTTTTATTACGTATAATAAGTAACTCTATATTTATTATAATTTAATAATTGTTTGTAATACTGAAAACTATTATGATACTAAATACTTTATATTATATTTAGTGTTCCAGTTTATTTTAATCTATCATTATTTAACAATTCATGTGCTAACTAAAAACTATTAATAATTGTTTATTTGTAAACTTAATACACAGAAAAAATATTTTTGAATGTATTCTACTGCTCATAAGCCATAGAAGACTCAAAAATACAGTAAAACCTGTCTAAGCTGGAATCCCAAGATACCAAAAAATTTTTCTGCCTTATATAGTTTTTCAGTTATACAGATTACTCTGGCATAAAAAAAACATTCAATGCATTTAACCTACATTATTATTATTATTGCAATAATACATATTTTAGTAATATATATAAATAAAATATAGTATCAAATTACTGTATTAGCCTATATAATAAAATGCATAGGGCATTTTTTAAAAACAAATAAACTGTACACATAACTGTATACACATAACATAACTGTACACATTGCTGTATTAGAAAAACATGCAACAATTAGGACTGAATTACAAGTTTTATTTAAAAATTTTACTTAAAGTGCTGGTACAAAAATTACAAAAGTTTATTTTGACTTCCACATTTTGTTAAGAGTTTTTTGTTTTGCATGTTTACCCAAATATGCTTCTCTTTCCATGAGTGTACATATTAGCCATTCTTTTATTTTATCCTTGTGCTTTAGAATTTCATAAACTTGAGATTTTCCACATTTGAATTTAACTACAAGTTCTTTAAGTTTCATTTTATCCTTTTTGCTATATTCAATGAGATCTATTTTTGACTATAATGATAAAATGTTAATCTTTATCCAGCCATTTCAAGAAAAAAAAATATATAAAAGTGATAATGAAAACAAAATTTCCCAAACAAGAATAGAAAACAAAACTGAAACTAATTAAAGGCCATGTTGCTTCATATTACAGACTGATAAATAACAAAATTCAGCCCAAACTGTAGGCTTGATCCCAATTCTGATAAAAAGAATTTTCTACAATTATTTAAATACAGTATCATTAATTTTCTACACATTGATTTTCTATTACATTTGTACTGTATTTGGCAGTTTGATTAAATAATATGTAGTACTGTAATTGAATTAAATAATTAACAGTAATTTTCAATTTCAGAATAGACTGTTTCATATTCTGATTCTAAAATTAAAATTTATTTAAGAAAAAAATTATTTTTCCATCTTATACAGATGTTTTTTTTATTTAGTGGAATTTTTAAATACTTTTCACTTTCACATTAGACAGTTTCTGTGTTATACAGCTATTTTCTTCACTATTTCTATGGAGGTTGTTTGGGAATAAAAATATTTTTCTTGTTGAACAAGTTTCCAGCTTGTACAGTGTCAAGCTTAGACAAGTTTTACTGTATAACATGTGTATTGATAATTTATAATAAATATTTGCTGCTGACTGTACTTATGATTTTTTTAATAATTGAAGAGGAGGATTTGATTATAGAAAATAATAAAAATGTATTTATTATTTATAGATCACACTACAAGTTTTTCCTGATCATCTGGTTACATATTTTTATATTAACATTTTTACTGATTGCATGTGATTTGTACATTTAGAATCTGGCATATTTTAAAATCTGATATATTCAATTCTAGAAAGTGCCAAATTTCAGAATTTACTACATATAATTATAATATATATAAAAAAAAAATACAAACCAACTTACTTTCATTGATAAGCTTGTTTTCTGACCAGTAAATGAAAGGACTTTGACTTTAACTTTTTGACCTCTTTGAACAACATCACTTACACTGGTTACTCTTCCTTCTCTCCTAAGCTGAAAGAATTTTAAAAATTATATCAAAAATTTAAATACATTCCTTTTGAGAAAAATTTTTAATGTTGCTAGTTCTTTAAGTTTCATTTTATTCTTTTTGCTATATTCAATGAGATCTATTTTTGACTCTAATGATAAAATGTTAATCTTTATCCAGTCATTTCAAGGAAAAAAAAATATAAAAGTGATAATGAAAACAAAATTTCCCAAACAAGAATTTTTTTAAAAAGCTTATGCTCCAATATAAAATGATTAGAATTTAATTATTATATTTATTGAATAAAAGCCATTCTCTATAAACTTGTCTTCATATTAAATAAAAAAATTATAAGGGAATATTTTCATACTCATAGATATTTATGATCTGTATACAAGTTTCTGCTAGAAAAATCATCATGAAATGTTAAGATCTTTAAATCAATAATAATTAAGACAGAAATATCCCTTAGTTCTTCCTCTTTTAACATTGCTTACTAGCAATTAACAGAAAGTCCAAACAGAGTGGCTAGTCAATGAGCATTCAGAGTAGAATTAGTAAGTGTTAATTACATATTGAAATGAGGATAATCCATAGAATTCAAGGCAATCATGGAAACTGTTTAAAAGAAAATTTTAATTTCATTTGTCCAGAAGTATAAATTTTTCAACAATCATAGAAACTAAAGAGAAGAATCAAAAGTCCATTAGTCTTGTTCTTTTAATATTGTTTTTACAGTCACATGATATTTTTATGAATTTAAGCAGTCATCCATCATTTTATTCTGATCAGATCACTTTTTAAATGTTTATAATGTAATAAATAATTATTTACTACAAATTTGATAATGACTGATTTACTTTTATTCAAATGTTTATTTCATTTGATTTAAAATAATATTTTAATGTTATTGAATCATTTTCATTGAGTTTTTTATTACAATGAATTAAAAACACATTATAAATATAAATTCAAGCTTTTAGCATATGAAGAAATGATTTATATACTCTCATATTTTTAAATATTTATTAACAATCTCTTCTTTGAGGCTGAATTGATTTTTCATGTCCCAAACTTGAATACTCTCTATCATAAAATAAAAATAATCCAATCTGGGAAAACAAAACTTATCCTAGCTCTTCTGTCACTAATAAGACAATTTAATAAATACTTGCTTATCATTGGATGAAAACAAAGGAAAAACTCAGTATAAAGTCTATAAATCTTTATATAAAATAACAAATGATAAAGAAAAGCAATTATTTTAATTAGAAAGTATTACTCAAATATTTTCTAAAGCAGGATAAAATAAGCACTCTAAAGCCATTTTTTCAGTGAAATAGAAAATTTATTTCTTAAAGCACTTTTAGCATTACTCGCCCTCATCAGTAAGCACAACATTCAAAAGCATACAATATAGTTCTATTACAAGTTTAGAATTCAATCATCATAATAAGTTCAAAACAAAATATTTAAATTTCAACTAACATTACAGTAACATAATAATGCATGATTAATAAAATAAATTAAAATTATACACTTATAATTATTTGGAAGAATTAAAAAAAAAACATTGAGTGCAGTTTGGATAAAACAGCTTTAGCACAAAGAGCCTTGTATTATACTATGTTTAAATGGGCAGGTGCCAAGCTAGTTAAGAAAATTGAAGATCCATCCAAGGGCAGAATTGCAGAATCACTCCAAATTTTAAGAATAAATCAAAACAAGATGGGGCCATCAATATAATAGACCCAAATTTGATAAGCGAAGATTGATTATAGTGTAACAAAAAATGTTAAGAGAATAATATTGTGTTGTATTTTTGGTAATTATAAATAGATTTTTAATAATTTTTTACTGTTTGTTTAAATAATTATATGTGTATAATTTTAACATATTTTATTAATGCATGTATTATATGTTACCATAATATTAGCTGAAATTTAAACTTTTTGTTTTGAACCTGTTATTACAGTGATTGAATTTCAAACTTATAATTTTATTATATGTTTTTGAATATTATGCTTACTGATGAAGGCAGTATCACTAAAAGTGCTTTAACAAATAAATTTTCTAATTTATCTGAAAAGATGGTTTTTAGAATGCTTATTTTATCCTATGTTTATATGTTAGTGCTATGTTTAAATAATATCTGGATTAAAAACAGTGTACTAAAAAGAAACTTTATTAGAAAATATTTTTGACTTACTGCAAGACTAACAATAGATTATTATTAATGAATTATAGAACAACAAAATTCTAAGATATAGTTAAACTAACAGGGAAAGTTTTATGATAATAAAATGACAAAAATTTAATGGTATTAAAAAAAATCTGACAGTGGTATTTTGTTAAATACAAGTAAGCCTCGATTAGTGCGAGTTCGAATAATGTGATTTCGATTAGTGCGACTTATAAAATTAGCTATCCCGGTTAATGATGTCATCTTATCTACATAAATTTTACCACTGAAACTGATATGTGAAAATAAGAATGATCCATATCGGTGTTTTGTTCGATATATAAATTAATTGTAAAGATAATGACATGAATGAATTACTCTGTAAACTAATAATTTTGAACTTGTTACGTATAAGTATGCAAATGAGCGAAGTGCGGGATTGTAAGTCACCCGTGTAAAAGATCGATGCAATCGACAAGTTTTTGAGGTGCTGTTTGATAACGAGAGGTGCTGAATTTCCAGACGTAGAATTGGCAAAAGTGACAATTGAGTTTCTTGTAAGAATCAACTATTGTTGGAAGCTTGTATCGGAGGTGGAGGTAATAGAATTTAGTTGTATTTAAGGTTCTTTTTTTGTGAATAATTGGATTGTCGATATTTGAGTTAGATTAAACAAGTTTTGTTGATTATTTGATTGTTGCTTTATTAGAGTTTCAATAAAGTATTTATTAACACTTTTGTAAGTGTTTTTGAGTCTAATAAATTTTATATTTTTCGTTATCTAGCTTGTTTGAGATTTTCTTCAATTTATTTAGCATAAGTTTCTAACATTGTTTTTTTGTCGTTTTCAATCTAACACTTATTCGTTACTTCTAGTTATAATTTCCGGTTTTGTTTTGCCGGTTAGACGTTAATTGTTGTTAGATTGTTTTGAAGTTATTTAGTTTTAAGTTAGAACTTAGTTTAAGACCTGAGTCAGGCCGAACTCTGGAATTTGCAGAGTCTTGAGAACCGTTAGGTTTAGTTATAATTACTAGTATTGCATTCGTTCTAATTCGCGACTTTGCAATTGTACTGTTATTTAGCTTTGCTATCGTATACATACAGTATAGTACAGAATTTTTAAAAAGTATCGAAATGGATAAAAGGATGAACACTTTTGGTGATAAAACAGGAAACAAAAAAAAGAAGAGGTTAGTGATTATGCTAGAGCAAAAAATGGATGTGATTAAGCGACATAAAAGCAGTGCTCTACTTCCACTTTCGATTCGCTCTTTTGGTTTCGATTTGGCAGTTGGTTTGATGATGGTATGAGACGCAATTCCTGGTAAGTTATTAATTTAGATGATGAACAACGATGTAAAATATGAAAGTAAATATTTCTTAAACAGTTAGTGTTAAGTTAGTATTGTGGTTATTCATCGTGAGGTTAGCTAATGGCCAGAATCTCAAAGCAAGAACCAATTACCATATTTTACATATAGTTAATACTTCGAATGGTGCGAGAAATTCGTGGAACCAATTATTCGCACTAATCAAGGCCTACCTGTAATTATACTAAAAAGGCTCATTTAATATACTGATATCAGGTATAGGAAAATTTTGGGGGTAAATTTAACTGGAAACATGATCTTAAACTGGCTTTCACATTTTTCTGTATGAAATCCAATAAAAAAAACCAATATGAAATTCAAATATTTTCAATAGGAACCAGTTCCCAGTAACAATGTTTTGACTACCGTACTTTTAAAGATAATTTTTTTTGAGTGGGACAAAAAAATTTTGAAAAATAAGTTGAAATTGGTGAATTATTGCAGAAAAATGTTTTTTAAATGTTTTCATTAAAAATTCCACTTTTATACATATTATTATTAAAAATATTAATACAGTGAAACCCCGCTCGTGCGTTCCCGTATCGTACGACTTTCCCGCTTTAAACGTCTATTTTCGGAAGTCCGAACATTTTCCTATACTTGCAATGTAAAACTTTCCCTCTCCCTATGTTTTAATTATATAACTTTTCCCGCTTCCTACATCCAAAAATTTTACGGAAATGTCATTCCATTTTTGGTTTTTCACTTTTGTTTTGTAGTTAAAAATTAATTATTTATAAACAGTATTCGAAATAGAACTGTAAATTTACTTTTGACAGCAATATGAGAAAACTTAACTTGTAATTTCGGAGATAGCCTAAATAAAGTAGGAACGAGGGAACGACAATCGTATTTAAAATTTCATCATCCATTAAAATAAGAAAATTAAAAATGTATACTGTAATTATGAATGCCACCTGGTTAGTTTCGATGTTGTAAAAAAAGAAATTCGGTTTTGTGAATGATTGAAAGAACAGTATTCTTACTAAACTGTACTATACGATGTGAAACCGCAACTTACAGTATTCCCACGCATCTGTTTAACATTTATTCTGACTCTCCCTTTCCTGTTTGGACTAATCCACAAGCAAATTTTAGCAATCAACGGTTCAGTACATTCATTTGAGTTGTTCTCTCTTACGTGTACGACTGACTTACTTATTGGTAAAAAATGAGTTTTAAGAAAAGAAATTTTTATTCATTGGCAGAAAAAACATCAATATTGGAGGAAGCAGAAAATTTTAAAGGAACAAAACTTGAGTGACTAACTGAAAACTTTTAAAGGAACAAAAAGTGTGGAATCGCTACTTCTACGGTTGAACCACCTATGATTGATATAGGTGACGAAATAGATGTTGAAACTGAGAATTATGATTTTGACTTCGATAATTTCGTGGGTTGCGATTCAGATGTTCTGACTTCAGAAACTCAAACAATTGATGACCTTATTAATGAAGATCGTAAATCTGAAGAAGAAATTGAAGAAAGTGACGAAGACACAGAAATACCTACCTTCATTTCAGCTTTAACTGGGCTAAGAACAGTGAGAAAATATTTACAGGCCTTTGAGAATGAAGAAAAAAATTTAAATTATTTGTCTATAATTGAAGCTGACTTATTTAAATTACACAAAGAAAAAGTAAAACAAGGAAAAATAACAAATTTTTTTTCGAAAATGTAGATAGCGTATGTAAATAAAGTTAGAATCATAAAAGTTTTTACAGTACATTGTAAGTTTTTTACTACGTTATTTACATTAAATAAATATTTATTCTCGTATAAATATTGTCAAGTTGTATGAAATTTAAGTTAATGATGATCGATTTATTAAGTATAGCGTACTTTTAATTTTTAAATTACTGTATTCACCCAAAATTATTCGCTATTTAAAAATACTCCGTGCTTCTCGATATATAACGTGCACTATTATTTATCTGACGTAAAGTTTAAACAATTAATAGTATTTTTGCATTCTATTACAGTATTTAATAATGTACAGTATTTTTTGTAACATTTCAACGAACTTTTTTTTATTATGACGTCATCAGAGTTTCCCGTTTCGTGCATTTTCCTGGCTCGTTCGACTTTTCGGGCCGGTCCCCGAAAAGTTTCAAAATCGGGGTTTCACTGTATATATTCAAATTTCTATTACTTTTTCACAATTTTACTAAAAAGTTGCAAAAATATGATTAATTTTAGCAGTATAGCTGTGAAGCAATGGCAACTTGAAAAAGAAAAAAATAAGGTCAGCAATAATAGCAGGAGAATGATAAGCAATCAATTATTGCAGAAAACAATTGAATGTAAACAAAAATCTTTTGATTTAGTAATCTAGTTAACATAAACTATTATTCATCCTGTAATCATCAGCTTTGTACTATTTATGTGAATAAAGAAGAGATATATATGAAATTGTTAATTTATAATAAATAATTTGTTTACATTGAATATTTTATAAATAAAAATAAAAATGTATTTACAAGAAAAATGAAATGCAGTCTATCTTGATGAGTATATTTTTTGTGTGTGGAATTTATTCAAAATAGGATCAGTAGAAAAAATACAGTCTGTTGATGCTGGCCAAAAAATATTTATAACTGATTTTAAGGCAATCATTGTTGACACATCCTTGATGCCTGTACCAGTGAAAAAAAAATTGGAATGCCAACATAGCATTGCTAGATTGTGAAAGATTTTTGTGACAACTATTATCAATAGAAAATATAGAATTAGTCAGCCATTGCACTTGTGTTACACAAACCAGTGAAATTAAAGTTTTGTTTGTTTTACACCTGCTGTTTAGTGCTTCCTTTTAGAAATTAGTTCAGTAAGTTCTCCAAAATGTATTTTCTACAGTATATTTCAATATATCTCTGATTATGTCAATAATTTTTAAGTTTAAAAAAGTTAACAAAAGTAGGCAGGATACTGTATTTTATTATAATATAAAAGTATTACCTGTGAAATATGTACAAGACCTTCCCATCGTTTTCTTAATCCTTCTAACTGAACAAAACAACCAAACTGCATAATATTTGTCACTTTACCACTATAAATCTAAAAGTAAATAAAAATTTTAGAAATATTTTAATATTGTATAGAGAAATGGAAACTAAAATAAGCATTTAAAATATTTAAAATTATATTTAGAACAACTTTATTTAAAGATCAAATATTAAAAATTTAAATAAAATTTTTTAGGCATTTATATACAGGTATCCCTCAATTAACAAATTTTTTTTTTATTAATTTTTGCTTTTATGAATTATAATTTCTATCTGTTTTTCAACTTACAAAGATGATTTTTATTCTTACAAAGAAATTACTTTATCATTAATCATATTATTGTATTCTGATTACTGAAAAGACTATATCATATTAGTCTACAAAATTTTTAATTTGATTCTTTCTAAATTTTAATAAATTTTTCTGCATATTAAGCTCTAAAATTTTTACAAAAATTCTTGGAAATTTTAATAAGCAAAACAATGGCATAAAAATTTTCATGAAATTCTCTGGTGAAGTTCTGGGAAAATAATTCATAATGAATTATATTTTGAAACAAGATTCATAATGTGGATTCCATATCACTAGTTAATTAGACATCTCTCCTTGCTCTAAAACATGTGTATGTTTTATTTAAATATGTACTTTGTTTAAAAATAAAATTTAGCAATTTATACAATAGTGTCTTATTTCCATTGAAACAATATTATAGTTTAAAATTGCAATAGTTCATTATATATTAAATTAACAGAGAATATATTAAAAGCATTCCTAACCCAAAACACCACATTTGATTAGAACAGCAAGAGAATTGTGGCAATATGTTAAGTTATCTATAAAACCACAGAAAAACAAATCTGAAAACATATGCAAAATACCATTTATAGGTGGTAAATCAAATAAAAAAAAAATATGTATATTATTTTTTATTTGATTTGATCAAAATTTTTCACCCTACTTCCTATCTCATCGCGTTTCCGAGAAAAAAGGTGGTACGGATGGTAAGATTGATGGTAAGATGGTAAGAAGTTTTTCTTCACCCTGTATATCAGGGTGAAGAAAAACTTCTTCATGAAATTTTATGTACTTAAGAGAAAAATATGTAAGAAGTATTTAAAAAACCAATACACAATATATATCTGTGTGTGAACTATTTAATTAATGTTTGTAATTTTCTTTTCTTATTCTCAATAGGCTTTGCAGCTTTTTCTTTTTCTTATCAAGTGCATCATTTTTTATTTTTTACAAAAATTTTTTAGTAAAATATTTGAACATGACCATGTTATATATTTTATAATATTAATTCCTGAATGACTCTTAGGACAACCTTCAACATCTATAGAAATTTCATACAGGGAAAAAAGCATCATTGCTAAATTAGTTAATAAGTATCTTTGATTATTTGCTTTTTAAGTGTCAAAAAGTCTCAAATCTAATATTAATTTTTCTGTTATAATATACAAATAAGTTACAATTGTAATAACATCATGTAAGGGATATTTCAGTTGTCCTCTATCAAGATTTTTAATTAAAGTATAGGTTTTAATAATAATGGAGGAAATGTTCTATGCTTAAGAAACTTGTACTGATGAAGGACCGATGTCAGGTCTGAAAACGTTTTACAGAATTAAAATATCTTTGTTATTTGTTATCAGTGCTGTTAAGAACTCCATTATTGTATAAAAGCAAGTGGTTTTTTCATATATCGTGTATAGGTTTTATCAAATTGAACTATCTTATCATTAATTTCAAATTCATCATCAGTTAAAATTATACTTTTACAATAGTAAAAAGGAAAATTTTTGTTTAGTATAGGCTAAAAAATTTTCCCCTTGTTCATATTTTGAATAGGCATCATATTTGTCACAAATTTTTGATAATGTGGAAGGATGTGGTATTGTCATTATACCAGTGCCTCTCGAAAATCTATAACAATGAGGAGAAATAGAATTTAACAGGCAACATAAAATGATAAAATTATGATCATATTTCCTGTGATTTTTATGCTGTTGTAATAAATCTAACTGCTGGACTAGAAACAATAATACTTTTTTTTGGTGCTCATCATTTATTTTATTTATTTATAAACATATACACCCTACAACAAAAGGTAATTTTGGGTGTCCCCTTATCACTGTTACAAAGAATTGATCATCATACAAGCTCTAACTAAGAAGGATCTGTGAGATTTTTGAAGCTTTTTTATCTTGATCTGGAGCAAATTTGTTTTTTGTAATTTGATCTGGGGTACATTGTAGTTTATAATTTCAGGTGGTAGATTTCCTTTCAAGAATTTCATTAGAATTTGAATATCATGTTTATTTCTCAGTTCTTCAATAGTTGGTAAGTGTAAAATATTTGTGATTGAGTCTTGAGTATTTGACAGATGTATACTATTTATTTTTTTGACGATACGATAAGTCAGTCAATTTTAAGTGTGACTCAAAATTTTTAATTGTTCTTCAAATATATCTTCTTGTTCAAATGTTTATTCTTCCAAAATTTCAAATAACTTTTGAATGAAATTCAATGTTGAAGGAAGGTTAATACCATTGACACTTTTTAAAGCACCATTTTTCTTAGCCACTGTGAAAGTTAAATCAAAATCAACTTTCACAGACAACATAATTTTTGGAAAACAAGAAGTATTTGTATGTAGGCATAAAAAGAAAACTGTCTTTTCCTTTTGTATAAGTGACCAACCAGATGGCACAGATCTTTTCTGTAGCAGCAGTAAAAAGTTCTGGAATAAAATTAAAACAGTACTTTTTATTATAATCGTCCATAGTTTTCATACTTTCAGCTATTGCAGTTTGAACATACTAATTTTCTATTCTTGTTCTCTTATCACAAGGGCTTTCCCGAAAAATGCTTTCATTTGTTAAATATGCTGAACAATTTGGAAATATGGTTGGCACTGCATTTTTTATTAGTCTTGGCTTTTGTAGTGTGACAACAATTTTTTCTCCAGATTTTGGAACATAGGCTTCACTAGTTCTGCAGATGTCAACTTCTTGAAAATGCATCTCACATACCTAAATAAAATATAAATCATAAGAATTCACTAGTTTGAAAAAGAAAGTTAAATATTTATATAGTATAACCATATTATTTAACTATAATATATCATAATTACATCCAACATTTTTATAATATTTTGTATGTACTATTTTGTTTTTATATGTTTATCTTTTTTCCCTATATGCTGTGCTATGTTACCATTTGTAACTCAAAGATTAATTATCATTTGTATTATTAGTTAATAATACAAACTTCTGGTTGATATGCTAAATAACTAATGGTTGATACATCTATTAATTTAGAATTGTTGATTTTTCTGTGATTCACAGAAGAAAAATATTTGCTAAAATTGAAATATCAAAAGTCATAAATTTTAAAAATTTATTCTATTTTTAATTTCTATACTGAAGTAACATACATCTCTTCACTATAACTTTAGTAATATTGAAAGATCTCACCTAATGAAAAACATCAAAGTAATTTATGAAGGATATGTATTTCAATTCAAATACATATTTCAAAATAACACTCCTTCAGTCTTTCCATAAATAAAATTATTTGGTTTGGCTTCTTTTATAATTTTTTAAAACTTAAAAACATATTTTAGGTTTTCAAAGGAAAACTAATTTTACTATGATTTTTATAGCATTTTTAAGTGAACAAAAATTTCTGCACATTCTCAGTAATAACTGCTATCATCTTAACTCTAATAATAATTTCCTTTGCTTATTATTTTTTATTTTTAATTCTTCATCATCATGAATCAAAACTAATTCCTTTTGTCTTATTTGCTTTCACTATTTTAATATCTTTACTTTTTTAAAAATTTAAGCACTTTTTAAAATTTATAACAGCATACTAATTCTAATTTTTCAATAATGTAAATTATCTTGGTCCAAAATACAGAGGCACTAAAAATTATACATTAATTCCTAAATTCTTGCACAACTGCAAGACATTTTAGACATTTAACTTTCAGTTTTACTCAACAGTAAAATTTTAATATAAATTTCATGCACTTACCTTAGAATGAGTTGTAACTTCAAACTCCCTTTGTATAGATGACAGCTATTTTATCTTAAGGTTTTCGTCTTTGGGAAAGCTGAAGACAGAAACTCTTGTATTTTTATTGTAATTTCCCTTACAATTAGGTATGCAGAATTTATTAACCATTTTGTTTTTAATTACGAAAATGAAAAAACAAAATATTGACGAGATAAAAATAATATGAATAGATTTGAAGAACACCCTTGCTTAGCACACTAAATATCCGACTATAGCTTAATGGCCTCACTGTTGTGACATCACACCACGTGAAGGGAATGGTACTGTGGCCTGTAGACTCTAGGAGTCATTGGTTCTGCCCAAACATTGACTTCCCTACAATAAAGGTCTATCAACTTAATCACAAATGGGGGAAATTCATAAATGTGCCTGGAATGGATACCAATATACAATAATCAGTCAATAATTGCAAAGTGTCATTAAAATCTAACTGCCTATTTCTGCTATAAACTTGTATAATTAACTTATTCATTTCAATTTTATTTTAACCTACATAAGGTGTTGACAAGTACCTGATGTACATTATTCTTGTTTTAAAGAATAAATAGTATTTATTCAACATTACTGTAGTGTATTATTTTTTTAAAAACATGTTTATGTATATCCAAATTCACTTTTAAAACTACAAATAATACACAGTTATAAGCTCTCAGTTAAAGTGAAAAACAATTATTTATTGCAGAGTACTTTCGGTTTTAATAAACCATCATCAGTGCAAATATTACATCTTTATAACAAAACAAGATGGAATGGTTATAAATATAAAACCTAATTTTATTTTAAATTGAGAGCTTATAACTGTGTATTATTTGTAACATGTTTATATTTTTAAATATTGAATTTTATTGACTGGGAGTGCAAAAATCTATTTATAGTATTGTGCTTATGGGAAAACATGTTGTGTAGCTTGTATGATGGATTTGAATCACAACCAAAATTTTTGAATACATCTCTGTTATAAGTTGGGGACTGCCTGTATCTATATCTGTTATATTTGTGATCCATAAAATTTGATTAATAATTTATTCAGAAGTACCTGTCCAACTATTGGGCCTAATGGTAATTGACTTTTTTTATCTTTAGCATTCTCTCTCTGATCATTTTTCTCTCTTCTGTCTCTAGAATGAGATCTTGATCTTGAACGACGATGTTTTCTGGAACGTGATCTTGATCTAGAACGTCTTCTGTCTTTATTTTCTCGTCGAGAATGTGAACGGCTGTTATAATAAATTAATTAGATTATTAAAATAATCAATTAATTCAAATTAATGATATAAATAGTGATAAAATTATATAATATTTGGAACTACATTTCATGTGATTCTTATATTCTTTTAATGTAAATCTAATTTTGATTGTCTTCTCATACAAATATTCTAAATTTTTAGGTACAGATATAACAGCATTAACTAAACTTATAGTACGACTAAGAATCATTTTTCATATTACATATTTCGTTGGAACAATATAACAGTTTCATTTAAAAAAAATTAAAATTTCTATAAAATAAACAAATATTTCCAAAATATTACTTTGTAGATAGCATTAAAAAGAATCAGAAATAATCAAAAATAATGGATTGACTGATATCAATTACTAATTATTAATTGAATAATTTTCTCTATAAAATCAAAAATGAGTATATAAAATTGAAATTCTAAATGCTGATGGATTTTTTTAAGATTTAATTGTTTTCCAGTCAAATAGTGGAAACTGAGATAACATTAGTAGGCTGTTATGGAAACAACTTTATTGTGCATTGTTTTAACTAATACCCATAGAAGTAGGAAATGCATTTCATCATTTTAGATGCTGTCAAGTCTTCCTATAAATTGTGAGAAATAAAAAAAATATAGCGTATTATGGAATAATTTTTATTTTTATTTTTAAATAATTAACAAAGTAATATTGGGGAAATTTTTTAATTTCTACATACTGATGGTGAATGAATGAATAATTAGACAAGTTTTAATCTTCATCATTTTTCAGCATTTTTATACTTTTCATCCACTACTGAATATATATGCCTTCTTTTGTTTTCATTTGCAGTTATCTCATACAATCTGATTTCACTGGGAATCAATTATTTTTCTTTTATCATCTCTAATTTGTATTACTGGCCAGGATACCTTTCTTCTTGACTTTGTTACCCACATTGTAATTCTTTTTGCCTATCAGTTATGTTTATATCTTGCTATGTTACCTACCTAACACCATTTAGTGCTTCTAACTTTTGTTATTATTTCATCTATTTTGGTTTTTTTTTGTATTCATGGTACTGATCTTCAATCTCATTTGGTGAATCCTAATATGTATCTTTTCATGCTTCTTTGTATTGTGTTAATTTCTGTTTTGGTTTCTTTCTAAGAATCCTTATTTCACAGCCATACATCACTACTGGTAGTAAACACATATATTAAAGTATTTTCTTTTCAGGGATATTGGCATTCAGTTATCACTATAATCTGTATGCTAAAAGTTTTCACTTCGTTTTTAATCAAGGAGAAGAGAGTAATTGATAATAAAAGACAAATTCTCTCTCTACTGCCCTTCAAAGGATAATAAGTGGTAAAAAAGCAGCACTGTAAGGGCAGAAAACACATAAAAAAAAGTTTTTATTAACGAAACATTTTCAATTGCACACACAGTCTTCTTCAGCAATTTAGACAGCACAGTAACATTTTCTGTAACTCTAAAAATATTTTTAGAGTTACAAAAAATCAAATACATATTCCATTTATTCAAAATTTTTCTAATCATCATTACAACTACCAACCACCATTATTTTCAATTTAGAATAAAAAATATATATATATTTTAATTCAAAATAGGATAGAAAAGATTATAAAAAGATATATATAAATATCTCTTAATTTAATCCATTATAATATAAAAATATTAAACAAGCTTTTCTATAAAGATTTCAAGCCATTTGGTAATATATTAATTTCTGAAATTTTGAATAATTGATTAAATTATTCTTAGGAAGAACATTTAAATTCCTACATCTATCCTTACCTTTTTCTATCAGGACTTCTGCTACTACTCCTTGAACGTTTTGAACTTTTTTTCCGCTTTTTTTCTTCTTTAATGTGTCTAAAAATAAAGATTAAAACAATTTAATTTTTAATTTGAAATAAAAAATTACAACTAAAATACATAGTTTAATTTTATGAAGTTTCATATTTTTTTTACTTTGCTTTTGGAGCAAGTGATTCTAATTCAGCAAATACATCTGCAACAATCTTTTCATCTTCATCATTCAAACTAGCCTAGAAATAAAATTAAATAAAATGTTTTAATTTAATATTACATTAAATAATCTAATATAATTTATTAAATAAAAAAACACACTGTATTACTAATGTGTAAATAAACTTTTCAAAAAATATATGAAATATTTAATCTTAAAAGAAAATATATTTTAACTCAACAGTACTTTCTTTCAATCAATCTTTAAGCAATATATTTAGAAAATATACTGATTGAATAATTGTTGTATTAGTAAATATTAATATTTTAATATTTCAATGAAAGCTCTGAACACAATCTTGGATATGAATTTCCAATAAAGTTATTTTAAAACAGATTATATAACCAATATAGTATTATTTTTTTACCTATAAAATGGTATACTACACTAATCTATAATATATTACTATTATTACAGATAAGAGGTTGATTAGAGAAATCTATAAATATATTTAAATGCAATATCATTTATTAAGTCTCAAAAATAATTATATATAAATTAAAAATTAATCTCTATTACAATGCAAATGATAAATAAAATGAAAATTAATTTTAATTGCCTTTTATAGATAAATATTCTGGAAAAGACAATTTATATTTATTATCATTATCATTATTCTTATCATTTTTTTTTTGAATCTGCCACTGAATATATGTATTTATATTACTAATTTGAGAAATCACAGCTATACAAGGTAAAAATGAAACCAAATACTAATACATCAATAGCAGTCATGAAACAGCTTATAAATCTGATTTATAAAAAATTTGTTGTTTTTATATTTAAGACATCATCAGTAATAATGCAAAAAAAATAAAAAAATACAACTAAACTTATAAATATGTAATGATTTTTCATTAAAAAAAGGGTGCATTAACAATATTTTATAATATTTTTATAAAATATTTATTTCATAAGTTTGAGTTTAATGATAATTGAGGCATTACAGAAGTTAAAGTATTTGGAAATTATAATTCTGTACTTCAGAGACAATGAAACTATGTCTCATTTAAAAAAGGTGGACATTGTGTCATATGCCACCAAGGTATAGAATAATTATTAATATTTCCACTGTTGTCACTGAAACTATACTCAACACATTAGTTTTCCATATAGCTTACAATTATGACATGCTAATCAATTTTGCCTGACGAAATTTTGTCTGTATATGACTTTAAAGCATTATACCCATCGATTAAGCAAGAACCAGCTTGTTTACTTTTATATAGATTTTTCCTAAACCACCTCCCGGTTAAACAATGTGATCCAAGTGTAATTAGAACAATTTGTCACCTAATTGTACATAAGTCCTACTTCATATTTAACAATAATTTTTACATCCAAACATCAGGCGTTCCAATAGATAGCCCCTTAGCGGGAGTCTTAGCGGAACTTATAGTAAGAAATAAAGAAGAGTTGGTTCTTCCGAAAATTTCTCATAGAATGAAGCTCTTAAAAAATATATTGATGATATCTTAATTATTTCCGAGAGATCTAATTATATAAGTGATATAGAAAGAAGATTCACGGATATGGCTCTGGGTCTAACCCTCGTAAAACAAAGAGAGAGCGAATCACAGATAGAATTCTTAGACATAAATATTAAGTTACAAGGAGGTGAGTATGCCTTATCTATTTTTAGAAAAAACACTTATGTTCCTTTATTTATTAAAGCTGAAGCAAGAGAACCGTGCGTATTCACCAACATTTTCAACTGTGTAGTTATTGAACTCGAGGGTTATTTGCCATTTGTGCTACTGATGTCGAGAGTTAATGACGATTTCGTTTCTATCGGATGTTACAATTGGTTGGAGATGGTCACATAACAGTTATTAGGCAAATGGAGCAAGTTATAAATATACGAAAACATTCACCAATTTTGAAAAAGAATTATTGTTAGAATTAGTAGAAAAAGATAAAGATGTGATAGAAAACAAAAAGATTAATGCAGTATCGATAAAAGAAAAACAAGAAGTTTGGAAAATTATTAGTAAGCGTTTATTCAAATATAATACTCTGATATAAATACAGCACCTGTATATCTGCATATTAAAGTGGCATCTATTTCTTTTCTAATTTGTAATTTTTTTTCATTGTAGAAAACGAATATAATAGCATTCCAGTCACGTCTCGTAGAAATAGTAAACAATTATGAGACTGTTATAAAAACTTTTAAAAAGCTAGAAATGATCATGCTAATAACATATGAACAATATCTTTTCGTAAGTGATATTGACATATAAAATCATCATCGTCTAATTCCTTGAAACAGTTTTTCCTTCGAATTATAATACATCTTTCACGTCATTCAATTTTGTCCCTAGGAAATCCAAATATTCTAATTCTTTCATCATTTCGTTCTCACTACAGGACTCCAGCACACGGTCTCCATTTTTAATCAAATGCACATGCGTTAACCCTGAGCTTCTCAAACAACCCAGCTACCAGCTAGGGTAGTTCCATTTGACTTGGGTAGTTAATTTGACTCGGAACGAAGTTGGTTAATACGAATTTAGCTATAACTCTTCATATAACCCTAACTCTACCAATAACTCGAGATGGTGAATACGGCCGTAAGTAACAAACGATTGGATAGTGGCATTAAGAAAATAATATTCAAGGATGATTAATGGGCAGGGTCCAGGTTTCTTTAACTCTTTGAATGCTAGTCATTTCAGTTTCTGCCTGTAATCACACACTGGTGATTAATTAAAATTAAGTCTAATTAGTATGCAAAAATTAAAATTATCATATCTTGCTTAATTTTTGATGAAATCTTTTGAAATTTTTAGAATTAATAATGTGTTTCACCCTCTTTCTAATAGTGTAAACAAATTTTTGGAATTTATTTTTTTCACAACTTTTCTTTCTGTACATGAGATTGCAAAAAACATGATTTTTTTATATGAAATCTTAGCCATTCAATGAAATGGTTGACATTTTTAGATAACAATATCTCCTCTGAACAAAACAACCCCAAAAAACCCAAGAGTTATGTAACTTTTATTGAATGAAGTTGTCATATAATTATTAAAAAAATTTACATAAATACAATGAAATACTGTCATTTTTATTAATATTTCATATTTTCTAACTTGTACTGACATCATTTGTACAATTTTTAATAGTACTTTTTATAAATTTTTTTAATTTATATCAAAAAATCTGAACATATATGAAAATGGTCTTATACATAAACAGCTGACATATTCTTTACATTACTCCAATTGGACTACAGGTGGTTTATTGTAACAACCCACCCAATATCACATGTCACAAAGTAAAGTAGGCTTGGCTGCAATTTCCCAAGAAATGAGTGGCTGTTGTAAAGCAATAAGTGTCACGCCCATTTAAATGGCCACAAGTTGTTTACATTTTGTTTTTTGATATTTTTCTCCCAAATTTCAATGAAATTGAAACAAAAATGAATAAGATATATTTTAGTTTATTTTTATAGAATTAACCATTGCTTTCCTACTACCTACAATATTTTTTCAGTTTTCAGCATTTTATAGCTCATTGTATGAAAAATTCAGTTTTTATTTAGAATTTCAAAAATATTATTTATCTCATTCGAAAATCAGAATTAAGTTTTGATATATTGAACTGAAAAACAAGATGGGATAAAAAAAATTCAAATTCTGTTGAGTGATTCAATTATAAACAATGTTTGTTTACACATAATTTAAAAAAATATTTCAGTATTTGAAAAAATTTAGGAACCACCATCAAAAGTGAATATTTCATCTAATCAACACGAAAAAACTGATTCAGAATAGCTGAATTAATAAAATCAGGATTAAATTTTTTTAACAATTTTTTTTTATCATTTTGTTTTAACATCTATACACATCAATGGCACACACATGTAATTAGGTCATGACATCTATATACAGCAAAGATACTCAAGGGATTAATAGTGAAATTTTGACAATATGATTCTTCCACTTAACCAAATAATGGCTAGCTTAAATATATGATAATTATTAATTAAAGAAAAATTAAATAAAATTTAATTTTCCTTTACCTAATCAATTTCACATAGATTTAAAAAAAAATTTTTATATATACAGTGAAAACTGACTTCATGACTACCTGCATAAGAAGACCACCTGACGTGATAATCACGATTTTATGGGCATATTTTTTCCTATAGAAATAATGCTATTTGACCCTCCATAAGATGACCATCTCCCTAATGCAACCACAACCATCATTTTTATAGACCAAACATAAAGTGAAATTGTCTATGATGACCATAATTTTTTAACATCATTACTAAATGACTATCTTTATTGTTACATCAGTACCGTTTTCTTTTAAACTTAAATTTAATTTAAACCAAACCACTACACTTGAAAAAATTGTACCATGCAAATTTTTCTCCATCATTCATACCACGAGAATGACATATGAACCACTCAGTTGCCAAATTGATTAACTCCACAAAACAAAAAGTGGAGAAAAATGATAAAATAATATAAACTGTTTTTTAAAATTCCCTTTAAAATATAAATTCAAATAAGCATTGTGGTATGTATTATTACAGATGTAACTTTTATGTAGTGACGTATCAAATGCATAATACAGTATATCCTTGGAGTAGTTGTTAATTTAGTTACAGATTTTGAGTGACTGATGGAGTTAATCGATTTGGCAACTGAAAATAAAAAAAAAAAAATTAATATCATAGAATTCAATCTTCAAAATATTTTAAAAAATATGAATTAATATGTATATTTTTCAAATGTTAACAGTTTGATTGCTAGACAATGGGCAGTTCCGCTTGTGGGTTCCCCTAGTGGTATGCTACGCTTTCCCAAGATATTTAATGCTGGTCCTATGATTCATTTCGTGTAAAACAAAATGGGCGCTAAAATTTTGTAAGACAAATTTATTTGTCTTGCAAAATGTTATTCTAATAAAAATTACATAATATGTGGATATTAACAGAATAATGCTCTCATAAGTTAAATTTACTCTGTTTAATATAATAAATTTATAAAATGATTAAATACAAAAATAAGGAGGACTACACTGAGACTCTACTACAGTATTAGCTCTAGAGCTTTTATTGCCCCGACCGAAGATTTTTGTCATGCTCCCTCAAGTCGTAAGTTTTGATCAAGGATGACTCTGAGGGTGATTGAACTGGACAGCAGCCCAGTCCGATCATTTTTTTAAATTGTGTAAAAAATAATTATGTCTTACTACAATAATAACAACAAAAACAAAATACGCACCGCTGGACCTGCTCTACTGTAAGTTACTCTTTCCGCTCGGTCTCGTTCTCGAAATGTTCTGAAATTGCCTAGCAACCAAACTTTTGTTTATCATTTGAAACTTAAGAAGAAATAAATACTTTTGGATTATTAAAACGTTATCTTAGTTTTAATATCAGTTTTTTTTTTTTTTAAATTGATACCATTGTATCAAGATGGATGAGAGTAATAATTATTTGGATGTGGAAAATGATGAATCAGATGATTCTTCAATACGATTTATTGTCAGAAATTCTGGCCCAAAAAAACGTTTATTTAATGTTTTAGATATTTTTTCGGAATCATCATCTGATTGCAACAGTGAAAATATTAAAACAAATAATTCGATTGGACGGAGAAGAAGTTATAATCCTACTAAATGGGCCTGAAATATCCAAAAGCATAGAAGAATAAGAGGTCTGAAATATAGAAATAGGAGAGGAAATTTAATACCTGCCAAAACATTTGTAGATATAATATGTCGATGTCGTAAGAAATGTAATGAAAAAATTACTTCTAATGAAAGAGAAGCAGCCATGAAGGCATTTTATAATTTAAAGAGTCAACTTGAACAAAACATTTTTATAAGAGGTT